>VZTX01015500.1:0-177915 GCA_013400915.1 Pardalotus punctatus
TGAATGTGGGTGTGCATGTGAGTGTGCGTGTGCATGCACCACGGGGACAGATCTGGGCCTTCAGTCCAGCTCCCCTCCAGGCAGGCTTAGCAGGTGACCCGGATATTTCTGTATCAACTCTGTGGCCGCTGTGTCCACCCCTCGGGGGTTCAATGAAACCATCATCCCCGCCTGAGGCAGTGCTTTTCCCAAGGCGCTGCAGGGCTGGGAGGTCTCGCTGCGAGGAGTGCACAGCGGTGTCCGCGGCTTTCCCCACAGATGTTTGTGTACCCTTCTTCTGTAGACGGTCTCAGCATCCCTCTTCACTGTTTGAAAGGGGGCTTTCCTCCCCTTTCACCCCCACAGTTTGATTTGGGCCTGGGGTGGGGTGGGTTTGGTTTCTCGTGTTTGTGTGCAAAAGATGGATCAGGAGACATGTCACTGCAGATGAACACCAATAAATTATTTAATCTCTAGGAATTGCTTCTGCAGAAGCATGCTGGAATGGCGGGCAATGGGTTTTCATTGAAGGGAGAGGCTGTAGGTACCACAACAGCAGAGTGCACACGCTGAGCCCATAGGTAGGAGGGCAGGTGGCGACCACACTGGCTACACAATTAGCATACAATCACTCTTGTTTTCCAAAGAGCAGAGCTCTTGTTTTTTGAAGCAAATCACATCAAGATAATAACCTGTTTGCTGGACTAGATTGGTATATTGAGGACTGAAAAATACCTCATTTTGTGTGTGTGTGTATATATATATATATATATGTATATATACACACATTTCATTCAAAAGACTCAAAGTAAGGCATCCTAGGCTTGCAGCTTTGTACCTGATGTGAAAACATCAAGGAGGCTGCTATGGTGGAAGGGCTTATAGTGTTGGAAACTGGGAGGCATCTGTGAGTGTGGAAACTCCAGTGAAGTGTGCGGAGGCTGGGGTGGGGACAGTGGTGTTGCTATGAGCACGGCAGCATCTGGAGAGAGCCGCGCAGCCGCGGGCGCCGGCAAGAACGATGTGCAGGGAACAACGCAGGGAAACTAACATTGCTGAAAATTAATTTAAATATAATGTAGGCATTAGCATTTAACCTGGTCAAGCTCCATTAGACAGGCTTGCTGAGAACCTAATGAATTCTTAATAAAGATTAAATCGCATGTTCATTAGATTTTGATGAAAGAGACTGCTTTTTTTTTTTAAAATACTGTATTATTGGTGTGCTTCTAGATAATAAATCTCACCCTCATGAATGGCTAAAGCAGGTTCACATTTGGATATTGCCTTGAAAACAAGCACAGGAATCTATAGACAGATTAGAGAATGCTAAGACAAAGGAACAGAGAGCAGACATTGTTACACAGGACTATAATAGGTTGCACACTGCCCAGTTAATCCTTGAAATATTAGGTAGCAGAAGTAGAAATTACAGTAATTTGAGAGTGTAGCCAGGATGGAGATAAGGATTTGTAAATTTAATTCAGGATGCTTTAGTGAAATATTTAGAGATACCTTTTAGCTGTTGAGCGGGGCATTATCAAGCAAAAAAAAAAGAGGTACTGGTGAATGACAGAGAGGTGGAACTGGAGTCTGGAATGTACATTTCAAACAGTGGCAGCACAGACTAGAAATGACACTTTTCTTAGCACCCATGGTTGTTTTGACACCCTTAACCCTTGCATTTTGACTGTCTCCACCTTGGCTGATTAATTTTGCTGTATTTTTTAATAAAAATAGTCCTGCAATCCAGATACTTTCACTCATGCCTCAAAATGAAGGGTCAGAGCCAAGCAGAGGAACAGTCCTGAAAGGCATGGCTGTGCCATGCAAGCCAATGAGACTACAGAGTGTGTCACAGCATTCAGAATCAGGCTATGACCAGATTCTGTTTTCACTCAGCTTAATCTAGAAAACCATCTCTAACCAAGCAAATCTGAGGCTTTCCTTTAAAATCCAAGCTAAAAGGTGAAAGTTACCGGACAAGAGAAATTCATCTTCCACTGACACCACCCTATCTCAGCAAATTCACAATGATGTAGGAGTGCAATGGATGTTAACATTATTTTAGATCTTATGTATTCAAATAAATGTTGAGCACATGCTGAATTTGGAACTTACAATCATCTTTTCTGGAATACCTGGATTGTAGCATGGAATCGAGACTGATGTTATTCTAGGATATTTTTGTGGGGACTTAAAACTCTAGTGAATGTGCTTGTTCATCAAAAGCCCCAGCCTAGCAGGACACCGAGCATATCTCCGTCTCTTGCTGCTTGGCAGGACACTTAAATCCATGCGACAGTCCAGTGGTGAGCAGGGTTGGGCTGCTCGGGTGGGGACACCATCCACTGCCATCAGCACGAGGCTTCCAGGGAATTCAGTGTTTAATCGTGCTTACACAGAAAGGCTGAGTTAGCTGGCATGGCTTCAAAAACAAGGTCCTGCAACCTACTCAGCAACCACTGTTCTGGATGGTGAGCCAGGGCAATGTTTCACCTTCCCAAATGAGGGGTTAGTGATAGGTGTGGCATTCCGGAGGAGACGTGGCTTCACCCGCCCTCCGGAAGAATCTCGAGGCTTGGGATTTGGTTTTGGATTTTGCCTTTGGAGAAGCAGCAGTAGCTTCTGTCCCCTGCTGAGCTGGGCACAGGGAGTTGGGTCCAGCTCCCTCTCACAAGATGCCGGAGCTTCCAGCCCTGCATGTCCTCCAGAGCAGCTGTGTATCAATTCATCAGCAGTGCTGGCAGTAACTCAGTTGATAGGCTTCTCTGCTGTGCCAGTTTTTGCAAAATGTTTTTATGTTAAGTATGAAAATGATGGAAATATTCAATCAGAAGAAAAATACACTAGTGTAGAGTGCTTATCTTGAAATATCTACTTTCTTCTCCCCACAGCCATCAGTCCCAACAGCCAGCTGATATATTGTTCTGACCTTTTTCAAAAAGCCCCTCAAAATAGCCCCAGGTTCTACTTGCTCTCTGTGTAACCAAATTACTTATAATCTAATGAACTTCTTCAGTGAGAAGCAGTCCCCGCCCACTGGTTTTACAGCAATTTGATGCCAAATGCCATTGAAATGAAATGATGTGTTGTGAGAACACCCACTTGAGTGCTCTTTGCTGCATGTCTGTGTCTCAAATCCATAGTGATTTCACACTTGCGGCCCCTTCCCCGAGGAATACTTCACCCCACAGGGGCTTACAGGGCAGAGTTGCTTTGCCTCTGCAGCATCTTTCCAGGGACAGGACTGCAAACTGTGTCTTCGTGGCCTGTCCCACTCCTCAGCACAGCTCTTCTGCCCCGTGGCACTGGGTGCAGAGCCCCACTCGGCTCTGCTTCCATCTGGGAACTGTTTGGTCGTGGTGTGAGCTGGCAACCCAGAGGCACGAACCTCACTAGAGGACCAGGTCAGGCCAAGCGATCCTCATCCTTACTTGTTTCGTGCTCTGTTTTCCAGGATTTCTGTGACTTAAGGCCCGAAGTAGAGCAGTGACAAGGCTGCACCTGGGCAGTATTTGAGCTGGGTTTCAGTAAGCAGGTGAAAGAGCTGCAGCCTTCCTCATGAAGTGGTGTCATTCTCCCAAAACCTGCCCCGGTGCACTCTGCCCTGGGTGAGGATTTGGCACCGTTCATGTAGCACATGGACAGCAGGGAGGTACAGCTCTAGTGGGGCTTCTTTTGGCAGTGAAACCTGCAGTGAAACCAGTAGCAAACTGCCTGCTGGGGCAGCTCTGGGGTGTCAGGATGGCAGCTGGGCAGTGCCTTACCTGCCCTGAAGAAGGCAGGGTCTCCTGCCAGAGTGTCAGAGACCATCCCAGTAGAGGCTGCTATAGGAGGGGGCTCTCCCCTCACTGCAATTTTTTTCACCGCCTTTGCAGATGTTTTCTTGTATCCCTGGATGCTGTGGGTGCCATGTTCCACATCCTACAGTGGCACAACACAGGGAGATTGCCCCTGAACCAGGCAGGTATAATAGCTGGGAACAGAGGATAGTGAGGCTGTTCATTTTGGCTTGTAGTTGCAAAGGGTAATCATGTTTTCAGCATTTATTTCCTTCCTCTTGGATTTTTAGTTGTGCCAAAACATTAATGACCATAGTTCCTTCTTTTATATTTAAGGCTCTTGTTATTAGACTGAGAGAGATTTCAGAGAAAAGCAGTAACAATATTAGGAGGCAAGATGGAATATATTTTGGGTTTGTGTTTTCTCTTTTTCCTTGACAGTTCTTAATTTGTTTCTTGTTTTAGGGACTCATAAAAGTAAAAATATCTTTCAGTGACAACAGTGAACTGCATAGCTTCTCCTCTTCCAACCCAGTTTTAAAACCTTAAAAGAAATTTGCCTGTCATATTCTGACATGACACATCTAGTCCTGTTGGAAATGTTTTAGCAATCTAATGAGATGAAAGCAGTTGTTTTAATGAGCTCAGAAGAAAGAGACAAATCTGCTGCACAAATGTAACCAGGGATCTGTTTTGTTTTATGGCTTGGCTAACCCAGAAGTTGTAAGAGACATTAGATTGACAATGAATTAGATGACAAATGAAAAAAGGTTGTGGTTTTCCTCTTCAGTTTGTCCTTTCCTATTTGTCTGGGATACAACTTCGTATCTGATGTGAGTTCTCCAGGGTGCTTACCTGGGGAATACAGGGAAGATAATAAAAATGGGTGAAGAATGAAAAAGAGACAAATAATGGAGGAGGAGGCACTGTGTTGGCTCTTCTGTTTGGTCTGGTCCAGAGAAAGAGTGAAATGAAGAAGTGCTTCACTGATGGCCAAGGCAGGAGCAGGTTGCTGGAGAGTAAGAGCCAGGCAGTCAGGAATGTCTTGCAGACTCATGATTACCTAGTTTTCTTCAGTCCCTTTACAGCCTGCCTCGGCAAGTATCAAGCCCTCTTGGTTTCTCCTGGATCTGCAGGATACAAAATCACAACAGAGCTTTGAAGCTGGTGGATATGCAGCCAGAAGGCCTGGTGCTAGTGCAGGGTCCAAGAGCTCGATTTTGCAAACTCCTGCTCAGGTAGTGAGGAAGACACAAAGCTTTTCTGATGGGGCAGCAGCTGTACACAGTGCACAGAAGGACCCATCTCTACACTCTGAAGTCCATGGTTGCACCCTGAGTGCAACTGAATGTGAAAGACAGGATTTGGTCCTTTATTTATTATGTTGGTTTAAAGAGGAACTCTGGCAGGTGAGAACTGCCAAAACCTCAAATTCAGGTGGCCAGGGTGTTTAAGAGGCTAGTCAGTTTTCCTGGTGCTATTGCAAACCTCCTGATATTTGTGGGTCTATGTAGAGTCTGAAATTACTTCTGTGGAGCTTGGGCTCCCATGATGACTGGATCAGCTCTGTTTTCAGGTAGTCTTTGCTTAGGTATCTCTTTTGTTTTTGAAAGAAAACTTCCAGCTCTCCTCACTTCAGAGAAAAGGTAAAAAATAAATGTCCTTATTCTAGCCTGAGGACTCAAGAATTGGGAGGAAAGTAAAAAACATCCCAAATGAACATAAGGAAACCAAATACATCTCAATTGCTTGGTTACTTTTGAAGCCTGATTCCTTTTTTGCATTGGTGGTATTGAAACCAACAACCTTGCTTATTTCATATCAATTTGAATTCTGCTGACCCCAAATCCTCGCTTTGAGCTTACTGGACTTTGGGCCCAGTTCTTCCTACACTGAAGATAAAGTCTGTTCAATCTGTAGGTTTTATGAGATGTGATGAATTTCAAATGTTTGCATGACACTTGGTGGGATCCTGGATATTGCTAAGTTTCATACACAAAACCAAAACCAGGAAACAAAAAGATCTGGAAAGCACTGTCAGATTAAGCCTACAGCTGTTTTTCTTGCCTTTAATTTTTTTTAAAATTTTTATTCTTATAGGAAGTGCTAATGATTTATGCCACAATTTTTCTAACACTGAAGAAATGCTCTGCCTAATGTAAAAGTCCCCCATAACTGTTAATTGAATCATTTGTATTTTTAAGACCATTCAGGCAAATGACAGATGTAAGGGACATTGGAGGATTACAGTCCCGATTGTAAGATGCTCTTAGGAATCTGCCTAAAATCAGAAAATCCAAAAGGCTGAAAAAGGTTACGGAGTAACACAGAGCAAAGGAACTAATGGTTTTCTAGTGCTGAGCAAAAAGGAGAAAAAAGTATTTCAATCTAAAACTCTATCATTGTGTGCTTATTGCGATATTAGAATAAAACTCTTGATGGAGGCATTTCTTAACTTACCAATAAAAGTGCTTACTCTCCCCAGCTTTCACGTTAATTGAGAAAGAACTGAGAAGCGCTCTCGGAAGGGAGCCCAGGAAACTGTGTAGTAAGCTGACATCACACCTATTTTCAAATTGCTAATCAATAAAGTTTTTGACATTGAAAGGGAAGGACTGGCAGAGCTGAAATTAGTCTTGTTCTTGGGCATGTCCTGCTCACCAAAAATGATTTCAGTTCAGCAGCACACCTTTTATCTGAGTATAAAATCTGTAAGCTTAAAACAAAGGAGCTGGACTATACCAGCTTGAGAGAGAGACAAGAGGGATGGATAACACAGGGTCCTCCTGCAGTGTAAAGAGTTTGGGCCATGGCACTTAATAACCCTCCTCTCGCCATCTGTGGGGTCTGGTGTCCTCAGGAGCCAGAGACAATTTATTATCTGTCCTGTTTCTCACAGGATAACTTGTGCAATCTCTCAACAGAAATTCTGCTGGTTCATGTTGCAGGAGTTGCTTTTGGGAAAAGGTTGGGAGATGCTGATCCCAGTAAGTGCTTTGAGGTGTAAGTTACGGATCTCTGACAAAGCCCAGAGCTCTTGACTGACTGTTTAGCATTGTGGTGTTCCAGGAAAAATTGGAGCAGGTTTCAGCAGAAGCAGGATCCAATGCCGGTAGGAAATACAGGGTTTGATAACAAGGAAAGGGATTTTCTTCTCTTTGGCATGTGTCAGGCTACTGAGCATAGGAATGGGGAGATCCATGTTTCCATTGGGAGGCCATGAGGGACGTCTTCAGTTGAGTGGCTCAGCAGCCTTTCTCTTGCCCAAGAGAAAATACCCTCTTTAGAGAGCTCATCACCCCAGTCTTACACCTTGGCAGGGAGGCTGGCAATGGATATTTCAGCTCTGTGGATGTCCCTCCTCTAAAACATAACCCCCAAGTGCTTAAAACAGTCTGAAAGGCAGAGCAGTGACTCAACATGCTTTGAGATTCCAGCAACTTCAGACTTGTATTAAATGCTCTTGTCTACAAGAACATAATCAACAGCAACTTGTACACACCATTACAGTCTGGCACGAGACTTGGAGTGTTCCTGCATCAGCTGGAAATCATTACAGAAGGGAATAAGATAAGAATGGGCCTCTATTGAGGAAAATATCACTTAATAAAAATGTATACTACATCCTAGCAGAATTTGGTGGTTTATCCTCACCCTCTTAGAGCTGATCGGAGTTAGTAGCTCCAGTTTTAAAGCATTAAATAAAAGTGCATAGGAAAGGCTGAGTGCACAAAATGGATGTTTAGCTGAATTATTTGGTTAAAAAAGGAGAAGTTTTATCGGTGGATTTATGGAACTGTGGTGTGCACTATCTCACAGTGATATAGAGATGTTTTCTCACAGCCAGTACAGTGCTCCTTATTTATTACAGCTGGATCTTGCTATAATCCAGGTCCTGCCTTAATGGCAAAAGTGGTAGAGTACCTAATTTTGATTTCTCTCAGTGAAATAGTCCCATACGTATATTTCTGGAGGAATTTTGTGTGGAACTGGTGCCGACCAGCTCTGGGTCTCTCCAAAATTCATGGTGAGATCTTCAAATCACTTCCAGAGCACCATGATGTGGATCTGCATGCCCTAATTTGAGATTGCAATAGAGAAGGCTACGTGAATTTGTCACCCTCTCCTGTGCTTCTCAGTGGTTGGCATGGCAGGGCATGTGCTCCTCCACAGCATGAAGGTTTCTGCTCAGCTTCATCCACAGGAGGGAAATACCGTCCTCATAATGAGTTTTAAATGTAACACAATCAGCTTGGCTTCTTAAGTAGTGCAGAACTGAGTATTTGATTCAGTGTATTTTGGGAATCTGTTCTTATTTACTCACAGCCTCTTTACGTCTATAAGCAGTGCAAAAGGGTGTTCTAGCAGGGGTGGTTACAGGGTGGTTTAGCTTGCAGCTGCTAGACCAACTCTTTCCACTGGCCAAAGAGAGCTCTTACTACAGTGCCCTTGGGACAATAAGAAATTAGTCACTCCTTGGCAGGCTGGTGCACTGATGCCCAGGCAATAGATTCTCCTTCCCAAGGTTAGGTGGGGACCCCATCTCATCTCCTGTAAGTTCAAAAATGGGCAGATTTTTATCATTGGAATATGTGTCCCCCCACCACAGACACTACAGAGCCTTTATGATCACATTTCATCAGTAACACTAGCACAAGTCATTGGGATGAAAGAAAATTGCTGTGATGAGCATACACCTCAGAAAGTCATCATAGTGTTCATTAATCGCCAGTCACTCTTTGGTGTTTAATTATTTAGCCAGATTGGAAAAAATTTTCCACATGAATGAGAAGATGTTTACTTAATAAAGCAGAAAGCTCCTAGAAGCATGCCCTTGTTTTCCTCAATTTAGCTGTACGATAAATTTCCATCCTCCTGCTTTTACAGCTCGGGAAAAAAGCCACAGTGCTGTATCAACTTGTTGCTGTTGGTTTCTGTCCAGCCAGTTCTTCAGCAGGAAACCTGATGCTGGTCAATGTGTGCATGTAAGATGTTTAAATGGTAGATAGGTGAGCTGATGGTCGTGGTTTGTTATCTGCATCTCTCTGCATGCCCTGAGCCCTTGTGAAACACTGGTAAGGAGGAGCAGGAGAGTGCTGTGCCAAATCCCAGCTCCAGGGTTGGCATGCACTGACTGATGGCATCAGGGTCACGTTGGAAAAGAGGAAAGGCCCCCAAGCCCTCGTCCTGGCAGCAGTCTTGTGCTTAATAAGAATTCTCCTGGAAGCGCATTGCTGGGACCAGCCAGATCTTACCTCTGCAGTGAGGTGGGATGTGCAGGAGAGAGGAAGGCCAATGTTGGCACTGGGGAATCCATGTACTGATAGCAAATCAAAATCTCAGTGTGTTCCATGGTGATATTGATGTCTGTTCAGTGTCTTTCACCGTAGCTAATTATTGAAAGCATTCAACAACAAAAACATATGAAGATGATAGAAATACTAAGAGAGCCCATAAATGGTAAAAAATTAGTAATTAGTAATTTTAATGATTCAGTAAATAATTCAGAATCTAGCCTTTATTTATCTAAATTTTTATTTATCTACTACTTCTGTTTGCTGATACATTCAAGAAATGTCTTTATTTTAAATTCATATTTAGCTGAACAAATGATAAAATTTTTCCTACATGACAGAGCATGAAAATTGCATTATTATACTGGTACTTTTAGTTCTGATCAGTGAGATCAAATTGTACTAATTCCCCCATCTGTGATCAGACAAATAGGTGAGGCCTTCTGGCATAAACAGATATACAGGATTAAATTTAAATTCTGATTTTTTCAGTACTCCTTCATGGTCTTTGAAATAGGTTTTTGGAGTTTCCAGTAAAAAAATAGGAAAAAAATTCTTGCAGAGTGTCCAGAGCAATGATACAAACCGAGCCAAACTGGTGTATTTAAATTCTAAAGTAACTGGATAAATATACCAAGATTTTTAAACTAACCAAGATTGTAGCGTTTTTAGTGTCTCCCTCACTAACTTGGGCACACACCAGTGCAGCGCCCAGCCTGTCTGAAGCTCTCAGACACATCCTGCTCAGTCTGTTCTCCAGGAGAATCCTCCTCATTCAGCAGAATGATTGTCTGAATCCTTCTGAAGACTCACTCTGTGCTTAACTCTCCGCTGTCAGTTTTCAGCAGCCCCAGTTTTCAGCTGTGTGACAACTGTACAGCTCAGCACTGCTGCAGCGAGGCCCCAGGACCTACAGGGCTTCCAAATTAGAGCTGCTACTAATCTGTATGTGGTTAAATTCCAGTGTTAGCGGTAGCTGATGTTTCATTCATGCTCAGACCCAAACCCCAGAACCAGGGAGTTTTCTAATACTGAGCACATCAGCATCAATAGGCTTCAACAGAACTGGGTTAACACCTGAGCTTTGCTGAAGACCACATCATCTCTGCTTGTGCTGATTGCCACCCAGTTTTATTGTCCCTCTGTGTATCTAACCATTGTCCAAATATTACTCTATTTCTTACACCTTTTGGAAAATAAAAGATATGGGAAAAAGAATTATACTTGTGGTGTGAGCTTTTTCATGCCACATGCATTTCTCTTTTGCTGCAGGAGCTCTCAGGTACCAGCTTTCAAATTTATTTCAGTTACAGTTCTTTGCTATGTTACTTGTATAAGGAGAAGAAAAGATCAGGTTTAACTGTAGCATTTTATATGTATTTAATGACTTCAAGAAATGAGGTCGTGTGAAATCATCTGGAACTAAATCTTCTTGTTCCCCCCCCACCTGGTGCTCACAAAGCAGCATCTGAAATATCGTGTTCAGTTTTGGATCTCCTAAATCAAGGGGTGAATCACTGATAAACTGGGCCCACCAAGGTGTTTGGGATTGGTGCACAGGTCAAGTAGAGGGGGCTGAGGGAGCTGCAGAAGAGAAGGCTGAGGAAGACCTTGCTGCTCCTTTCCACCACCCAAAGGGGGCCAGAGATAAGGTGAAGCCAGACTCTTCTTAGAGACATACAGTGAAAGGATGAGAGGCAACAGACAAGCATTTTACAGAAATTAAGATGGAATGTAAGAAAAAAATGTTTCATGAGGAGGGTGATGCAAAAATGGAACTGGACCTAGGGAACGGGAGAATCCTGAAGATTTTCAAAACTCAACAGGACAAGGACCTGTGCAACTTGGCCTACATGAGATGGTAGCTCTATTCTGGACAGAGACCTCTACCCCAAGTTATTCAATGATTCTATTATAAGAAAATCCACATTAGTCTCCTTATTCAATGTTCCTAATGTCAGTATTGACTAAAGAACTACCTCTCTAACTGGAAACCAGAGGGACAGTGTTGCACAGCACTACCAGAGTTTTCCCTGTGAGTGCATAAAAAGCCAGGTTTAGCTGGGACTGTTTGGTTATTGTTTCTAATTCCTTCACACCACTTTGGTTTGTTTCTTTGCTTCTGACTGTTGTCTTCTTGGATTTATTCCATGCAGAATTTTACAGGCAGCCCTCTGAAATCCTAACCTGGGGTTTGACTAACATCTTATTTTGTTGGTGGTGTAGTTTTAAGTCACCTGTGTCTGTCCCTGCTCAGCTATGGTGGTATGGTGGCACTTGTATGGTGAAGTAGGGCAGTGCAGTGAATCAGTCTGTGGCACTGATATGGGTTAACAACTCAAAAAAAAAAAAATCCCAAAAACTCAGAAAGAAATGTCCATCAAATGCTCCCTTAAGGCAGCAAGGTACTGAAGGTTGAGATGTGAGATTGTATTGAAAGATTCAGTCACTCCCGGCTAGTTCTGTGTGTTAGGGCTTAATTTTTGAGGCTAAATCTGTCACGTTCAAAAATTGAAAAGTACTTTCTAAGTCCTTCTGTACCTTTAGGCATTTAAATGATGGGTGTTTTTTCCCAAACCAGCTTTATTTTCTCTTATGAATTCTTGTAAAAAAATGCAAATCTCTCACTCACTTGAAATTTCTGTGTTGTTTTAAATAAATTTCCTGTGATGCATAACACAGTGAAAAAGGAAAGTGCAGCCATTTGTTGCTGTTTCTGTGTATTTAGACCATCTTTCATGCCTGGAGAGGTCAAATCCATTTAATCTGTTTATGCTGTTTCAATCACATTTACATTTTTAATGCAAAGCTCAGGTTTGCTTCACACTAGAATGATCTCTCTGGTTTTGTAACAAGCTTTAGTTGTCCTGGGCTTTGGAGACTTCTCTCTTCTATTCTCCCTCAGCCTTAAATACAGTTTTTGTCAGTTGTAAGGTAACTTTCCTTCTTGGTTGCCAAAATGCTACAGAATCCTGATTACATGAGCACTGAACAACATTTTCAAATTCCATTTTATTGGGTGAAAATTTTGAAGCCTGCATTAAAAGTCTGTCATTGATGTCCTTACCCTAACCATGGTGGTCAAGGTGATTTGCACAGGTCACTGCTGCCTTTTAAAGGGAGATACAGAATCTTATCTTCACCCATCTCCCATTCAGACAGTGAGCTATCCCAGTGCTCCCCCAGCCTCACAAGGACTCACCAGTTCACAGCTTCATTAGGACACCTTTTGTGCTCTTACTGAAAATAAACCAGGCTAGAAAGTCTTTCTTGTGAAAGATACTTGTCACATTTTTAGCTTCTCAAAAACTCCAGAAGGAACCTGCCCTATCCCTTTCCTCTGTAAGTTTTGTGTTTCCTTTTTTCCTTAAAAGAAGGCTCCCCACTATTAACCTTTTCCCCAAAAAGAAGATGCTTTATGCTAAGGAACTTATGAAAAACCAAGAAAGCACACCAGTTTAGTGTTCTTTGAAACCCCGCGTGCTTCCGAATTTGAACAATTCCCCAGTCCCATTGCCTTTTGCAGTAGTAACCTTCTGGCTTCAGCTATGTTCCTGCATTATACCCCAAGGGAATAGAAAATAAGTCCCTAAATACTTATTTTGTTTATTTGTAACATCACTTACAAACGCCTAGGAGAGAAATGGCCAGCCTGGAAGAGGTTTGGAGCTACCAGGCAAGACAAGAACTTGGTATAAGTAGTGAAAAAGAGGCAGAAAGAGACAGAGCTTGATCTTTTAAAGCAGGAGTAAAAAAAGAAATCATGATTAAGTTCAGGCTTTGGATAATAATACAAGGTTGTTTGCTAAGCAGTAATCCAGAAGACTGACAACAGCTTGGCACAACAATGCATGGACTGGACACTGACACCTTTCCATGAACCTTGCTCAAAGCAGGTGCCTAGAGTAAGTGGATCAGAGCTGTCAGAGCTGTTAAGAAGGGCAAAAGCTGGCAGCAGAAATGGCAACCCCCCCATTCGCAGTGTAGGATGTGACCACAAGAGATTGCCAATGAGAGATCCTAGTGAGCTCTCTTTTCATGGTAAGACTTGAAGACTAACTTCCTAAATGAGGCTGCAGAAGCAGGACCCAAAACTCTACAAGCTAAAAGACATGATGATACCATGTGCTTTTCCTTTTTAAAATACATCCTTCCATAACCAACATCAAAACATAAGGGAGAAGGAGAGAAACTGTTTCAATTCAACTTTAGTTACATGCGAGCTTTCTCTAATCTCTGATTTATTCTCTCGTAGAAGATTGCCTTAATACATACTGTCATGAGTCGTGGTCCTTACTGTAAGTGGAGAGACACTGAATCATTTGCCCAAAGTTCCTGCAGTATATATCCCTCAGCAGTGTGTGATGAGTGTAAAAATAAATGCAAACGTACATAGGAACAGAAGCGGATCTTATATCCAATTGCAGACTCATACTTAATTATTAATGACTGAAGTGCTGTAGTCTTTCACTTAGTAGCAAAACATACCCTGAATATCTCTCAGGTTATGTCAGATTGACAGAGCATCAGTGCCAAAGATTATGTCAACTTTTCAGTGATGGATCAAGTACCGTGTACAAGTGCAGGAAAGGTGAATATTCAAATGAGAATCTCGGTTTCCTCTGATAACAAGCCAGGAATTCCACATTCAGGAACTGATTGATGGAAGTTGCCCTTGTCATGGACAAAATGGTAAACAGCTTCAGAATAATGAATTACAAGCAGAAATTATAATAGTGAGTGATGGAGTAGATCATGGAAAGGTCATTTTGTCCATCTCTGTCCTAATACAGAATTCTTTTTGACTATATATTCCTCAGTGATCTGCAAGGTTTACTTGTACATGGCTTAAAGACACCAGTATTTGAATTGTTTTATGAATTGTACGTCACTCAACTGCAGATAGATTTCACATTAAAGAACTTTCTCCAATGGCCTGATAATTTTGTCTGAAATTTTCTCTTGCTTCTCCTAATCACTTCTCAGCGCAGAAGAGCTCTTCTCACTATCAGCTATTGGAAGAGTAAGTATGTGAATCACTGGGATAAACTGTATCTTTCCTAGCCTTTGTACCAAAGTTTGGATGGAGGAGTTGGCCTGGTTTTCCTTTTCCTTTACCGAAGATTTCCAGTACAAGAGGGATGATCCTCAAGCACAGACAGGAATTGTTCAGTCCCCGCAATGAAGGGAAGTGGCTGGAGGGAGCGATACCAGTTCAAGGTGGGAGATTTCAGGGGTTACATCTCAGATCCTTTTTAGCGAATTTGTGTCTAATAAAGCAGACTCAAAGCTGAAAGAAAGATTATGCTGATGGCAGACAATCTGAAGTGGAGAGGTCATGGCTAGACTGTGTTTGGAGTGCTGGCCTGCCGGGAGCTCAGGGCAGTTTTAGGGAAGTGGAGGAGAAATCTCAAAATTACTCTTTTTAATGCTAATGCAAAGTCCTGCTTGGCTATGCTGACCCAGCAAAACAGAGATTGTAAACCCAGATATGGCTTTTTGTCCTCTGCAGTGACAACTGCGTAGCTCTGCAGCCCTCCATGTCTTACATGTGTCTTGGAGAAGGCAGTGGAGTTAATAAAGAGACTGGTCTTTCTGAAAACCAGACTTCAAGCTTCACAGAACAAGCACGGGTGTTATTTGGGCTCTTGGTGCTTTTCTAAAAGTAGAAGATGCCGAAGAACTTGTATCTGCAGCTGGTGCTTGCCAGAAATGCTCGTATGATCTATATGGATGAGTGGAGAAAAGGGGGGAGGGAGGGGGGAAAGGCCTTGGAGGGGAAACAACTGAGGAGATACAAATGAAATTCAGTTAAACAGAAGAGAAGGAAAATTCAAACTAGCATTGACGCCCTGCTCAAGGCTGCTGATGCGTCTTGATTTCATCTCTAAACCTAGTGAATGAAGGCGACAGTGAAGAAAATAAATTACCTCCCTGGAAGGAGCTGAATTAGATGACCAGAAAGATGAAAACATTGAAATACAGATATTCCTCTATGATATGCCTAGGGCTTGTAACAAACTCAACCAGAACAATAGATCTTGGCCTTGTAACCATTCCAAAGCTTGTCCAATGTACAAGTTTTTTGGGGTTTGTTTTGTTTTGTTTTGTTTTTGGTAAAAGGCTTGGTTTATTTGCCAATTGAAAGAGTTGAAATGGACAATGGATATAATCTCCTGTTGCCTTCCACCCTTTGTAGCCATCAGAATGATGCTAGTTGGACATACTAAATTCAGAATGGTGGCATTTTGCACTCATTTTACCTTCTGCCCTCAGTTATACTGGTGTGGGATGTAGAAAGTGATCTGTTGTGGTTGTTCTGATTGCTACTGGTTTCCTGGTGTTGGGGAGAGGTGTTCAAATGCTCAGTGTCATAAGCTGTTGTAGTGGAGAAGCTGAGTGTTCTTTTCTTTTAGGATAAACTGTCATGCCTCCAGAATGTGGTCGTCATCAATTTGTTTCAGCTTTATTTTGCTCTTCACCAGCTGTGTGAGGAGCATGTTCAATATAACCAGTCATTCCAATTGCTTAATTTCTCCCCTAAGTATTTTGCTTCTTTCGGGTTGTCACCACAATCCCATTTAAAAGCCTGCTAATAGTAATTGAAAGCCATTTTAAGCTTGCATGTAGTATCAGAGTTTGAGCTGTGTTTTATTTCTGTAAAACAGAAATAATAGTTAGCTATGACAGATACTAGGAAGCTAAACAACAGCCAAGGCTACCACGCTCTTGGAAACCTACATTGCTAAAAGAAACTCATGGATCCAGAATCCAGTAAAATGAACATGAATCTTCCCAAAGACTTCGGTGGGATTCTTATCAGCTTCTGAGTGCAAAGCATGATCAGCAATGGCCAGATGGAGGTTAGGTACAAAATAACCAGGAATTCTGCCTTTGCAAAGAGGGTCTCTGGGACTTCAGCCTGTGTTTAAGATGAAAGTTATTGATCCTTCTACAGAAAGCAAAGGGTAATGGAAGTGAAAGGGTGCTGGCTGGGTTGGACTAAGCCATGTTTAAACCAAGTGGTTCTCTCCACTACTTGCAAAAGGATACCAACTTTGTTGGGAAGGAGGAGTCAGCTGATCCTATCTCTTCAATTCCTCGCTCTTAATTATTTTGGCTGATATCATCTATATGCTAAGTTAATCCCAATGAATGGCATTTGAAACATCCCGACCAAAGTCATTACATTATCACATTCAGGCCAGGCTTTAAGTAAAAGAGATTTGGCTTGTTCTTTACGCTGCTTGGCCCCTCTCCCGAATGTACGGCCATTATAACAGAGGATTATCTGCACTGGAGGTTTTCTTCATTTCCCTTAGGAGAAAAATTTCATTCAGCGCAGCAAGGGCAGCCTGAGATGGCAGGAGGAGATTGGCTCCATGCTGATGCCTTTGTTATCCACCGAGCAGAGCCTGACACCCCCTGACACTGCCGGGGCCTTGGCGAGGGGCTGTTATTTATTTCAGTGTGTGGAACACATTGTTTTCTGAAAGGGAGGAGAATCAGCCCTTTATGAACAGGAGTCACTGGGCAGCGTAGTCACCAAGCTGCAGGAGCTGGGGTTTGTTGATATAGTTGGCTTTTCAGCAAGCGCCTTTGTTGGGCTTATCTTTTCTTTTAGTCTGCATCTCTTTGGTGGTGTTTAAGGTGGATCTAGAATCTCCTTGTCTTTCCCAACCCCTCTGCCACAAAAACACTGGGATAGGGACAGAGGGACTCAAATTTTTCAAGCTTATGGATCTCTACAAGGCCCCTTCCCTGAAATACATCTCACCTAGAGATGCCATCTGTCCTGCCATGGGTTGCCTTAGTTCAAGAGGTTCCTCCAGTGCATTTGCAGACCATGAATGACCCTACTGCATTGGTAGGCACTGCTTGCTGGTTTTCAAGATTGCACTACACCCACATAAAAAGGGCTGCTGCTTGCTGGTGACAAAAGCACTGTGACCTCTGCATCACACAATCCCTTGTAACAACCCCTGTGACGTGTTTGTGTTCAAGCAGAAGCCAGCTGGTGTAGTGTCCTCATGTCTTCCTAGAGCCTAAACACTGCACACATGGTGTGTTCCTCCCTCTGAGAGATACCATATGAACAAAGGACAAACTACTGGAACCCTTTGGAGCAGTGACCAGTCTACACTGAATTCACTTAAAAGTCGAGAAAAATCAGGCATTTGGTTTTACCATTAAACATTGAACCAGCGGCAGTGTAGATGTGGAAACCAGGAGGAGTTTTTTCTCACAGGTGTCACAAAAGCATTAACCTAGCTTTGTGTGACACATTCATCATGCAGTCATCCCAACCTGGCCCACAGGGAGTGTTTCTCAGGGGCTTGATCTTCCCAGAAAAGTCTTGAAAATATAAACCCAGAAGCGAATAAAGAGACATAGGTCTCAGGCTCTGCTCTGGACAAGTGGCTTGTAGGGCAGTTCCTCCAAGACAAAAACCCATAAGGGAAGAGCAGCTTTCTTTCTGCCAGATAAATAGGCATCCAGTTCCAAGAGCCATCCAGTGACCCTCTACATGCAACCACCTGCCCTTCGCCTTGCTGGCTCATGTCCTTGCTGCAAGGCTCTGGGTGCAGCCAGTCTGCAGATCAGCCCTCAAGACAAAATGTGCCCTGCAAGCCTGCACCACACTTCAGGGTAGGGTCTGGCATTTGTCTTGTTCACGCTCAAGACTAAATTCAGGTTGCTGTCTTGTTAGGGTGGCTGCTAAGGAAGATTCAGAGGGGCAGGTGTCAAACCAACTCACCAAGTGTTCTGAGTTCTTCAGCTAGGAATAAATTTTAGCATGAAGAGGAGACTACATAAGCATGCAGATCACTTTCAGTTATCTTTTTAATCCTAGAAACATGTCAACGGTAAAGCTGAAGGGGCAGTGGCTATAAGGAATAGCAGTAAAATGCTGTTTGCTGCCCAAGATGGAAGTGTGACTTCAAACCCAAAATGGGAGAACTTACGAACTGTAGATTTATGCTAACTGATTCAGAACTTGACATCTCTGGGAACCTAGCAGATAAATATTTTGTGTCAGAGATAGCCAAACCAATTTCATCTGATATTAAACTTTCCATTTCTGGTTGATTTCTTACGTTAAGTAAATCTGTTTGGGGGTGCTGCAAAACATGGGGAAACAGCTCTTACCACACCCGCTTCTTTAATGCCTGCACAGAACAAACTGATAGTGTCCTAGTATGCTCCCACCTAACTGAGGTGTGGGGCTTCTAGACTTTGCTCAGTCCAGGAACGGGAAGGGGAGTCTGTCCCAAAGGGCAGAAGTGCACAGGAGTCTGCTGCAGACCTGGAGATGCAATCAGGCTGTGCAAGAACATATTCCACACTCCAGGAAAGCCAGGTTGGAGTGCAGCAGCTCAGCAAATTCATGAAGTACCAAGGCAGATTTTATCCCATGGTGCTGTTTGATTATTTGTTGGTGTTGCTCTGATCAAATTTGCTTTGTTGCCATGATAGTAAACATGGTACATGTGAAGCTCAGGGCCATGAGCCTGTATAAAGGGATAAGATAATGGATGTTGCTTGAGCCTTTTACTGTCTTTGTAGTTAGAGCAGTTATTGGAAGGCACTAATCCCTTTCTGCTGATTATTGACTTTTGAATGAATCCTCATACACTCTCCAGCAGCAAAACTTGTGGGTTTTCAGGCTCTCTAAAGCTCAATAGAACCAAGACCTTGTCATTTATTTTCACTGTTACTATTATTTTTCTATTTCAAAGCAGAGTTTTCTGCTGCGAATTCCCCACTGTTTGATCACAAAAGCAAGCAAGGGAAATTGTTATTTTTCATCCTGAAGCTTTTGTCCTTTTTACTTTTATAATCCACATGAGGCGACTTTGCTGGTCATTAGCCGAGTCAGTAAAGCGAGCTTTCTTTGTTGGGCGATAGCAGGGAAACATCAAGTGTCTGGTTCCATGGTAGCAATTTGCTCTTGAAAAAAAGCAAGCGTTGATAAGTTGCTACCCTCAGCTATATTTGTCCTAGTAAATAAACATCATCACGATTTGAGCACAAATACAAGTTGTTTTGCCCTGTTTAACTATTCTGAGATTGTGTTGGGCTAACAAAATTTCCTCTGTATCAGATAGACGTTTTCTGTTGCATGCTCGTTTCGCTGATGATGTGTGTTTCTGCACACCTAGCCAAAGATGTATTCTTTTAAAGCATTGATCAGCACAGCAAATGCACCTGGAATGCATCCATTAATGCAAAGTAGTACATGCTTTTGATGGGTTTGCTTTTTAGAGGCCAAGGTTTCTAGCAGTGGAATGATTTGCCTCTGCAGTGCCTGGGCATGGTGAGTTTGCTTAGAGGGAGCTGTAGTGTGTCAGCACTGGTCATGCAGGGGACATCACACGCTCAGTGCCCGCACTGCCAAGCCAACTGAAGGGCAGCAATTGATAGATGCTGGTTTACGCAGGCCAGAAAAAGCCCTTAGGATCCGTCCTTGGGAGAAAGATTCAATTTTCCAGGATAGTGCTAAAAACAGCCATTAACCCTTTGGCAGTGGCTTGTTCAGTTTAAAAGTGAAATTGCTCATTTGAACCTCACAAAATCAGGATCGTGCTTCTTCCCTGACAAGCAGCAGGACCCAAAATAAAATAAAGCAGCAGCAGGAGACCAAGTGAAACACGACAGTGACATTTGTTCCACTTGGAGCAGCGGAGCCATTGCTAATTTGGGCTGGAAGATCGGAGCACACAGCAAGAGATGGTTTGATGGTTTCAGTAAATAAACATACTGGGTCAGTCCATAGCTGCAGGTATCACACACTCTACAGTGAGGCGAATCACAGCAGAAATAGGCCAGTTCCACCCCTTTGCCATCACTAAATTTTCCATAGTCCTTTCTAGAAAATTCAAAGGGATTACACAGCTTCCAGACCAAATCCCAGCATTTAATGGCGGTTTCAGCTGCTTTGACATGCTGCAGGATTTGCAGTGTGAATCGCTTTCCCGCTCACTTAAACAAATGGATGTCCATACTATACAAGTTGGCTGCCCCGCCTGCTGTGCACCTGAGACCCAGAGAAAATGCTTTTCTTCACACTTCTGATTAGCAGTAATTAGATTAAGGAAATTCACAGTGACAGAAGAAGGCTCTCCTCCATGGAGAACCACCCAGTGGAAGTTAGTAAGGGATCAGGACAGCTCTATTACAGTGATTTGCCAGAGCACAAGCAAGCTGTAACCTGAGCAGGATCCCATCACACTAGGAACTCTGCATCGAGCATCTCCAGAGAGATGGTGCCTGCTGCAGAGAGGTGTGTTCTCACTGATTCTCTCTGCTTTTAAACCTCCCAATCAATCAAGTCATGCCTTGAGCCCTGGAAATGGTGAATTCCAGCTTCAGTGAGTTCCGTCTCAAAAGCGAGCACCAGTTTGGTTCCTCAGGGGTGCCTGTCCCCAAGAGAGGGAACAGGGAGGGTTTTTCTCCTCCACTGCACAAGGGTTTTTCTTCTCTATCTAGGAGCTCAGTTCCTTCAAGGTCTCCACCAGATTTGCCCAAATTGGCCAAGAAACTGAAACATTACTGAAAGAAAGGCAGGAGGATCATGCAGGAGCATATGGGTGGCCATGCAGCAGGTGATGCATAAGCCTGGGGAAAGAGCAGACTGAGAAACAATTCCGAGGACCTGTCACCCAGGTTTGTGAAACCACTGGACAAAAATTAAACCTAATTACTTGTAGGCAAGTAGACATAGTAAAGCCACTGAAATCATTCTTCACCAAAGCTTTTTTTTTTTTGACAAGGAAAACTAATTCTGGGCTTATTAACCAGTTTCAATAAATAGATTCACACTGATAAACAGACACTGCTAATTGCCTTCTGTAAGATAGCCGGGAAAGTGGAAAACAGGAGCTGAATCTCCAAGCGCACAGCCCCCTTTCTTAGTGCCTCCCCCTCCGTCTCCCTGAAAAACAACAGAAAAGCTCATATCCCCCTTCTGGCAGGGATCAATTATGTACTGCTTTTAGCAGAGTTTCAGTATATTATTCTCCAATTTAGGCCAAATTCATAAGTGAAGCTGAAGATGGTTAAGATGTATGTCAGAAGGAAATTGGTCAGAAAATGGCTGTTGGGTGGGCGTGAGTAGCACGGCACAGTGTAACTCACAACACTCTGGTACTCGGTGGGAAAGCAAAATTGGTTTAAGTGAGAATAACTTACACAGACTTAGGGCGGGGGTGGATGTAGAAGTACAAACTCTGAAAATGGCCTTTTTCTGAGAGGAGAAAAAAAGGAGAGGCCGGGAAGGGATCTGTTTGTGGTGAGCAGTGGGCACCAGCCGCCAGGAACAAAGGGCTCTGTTTGCAGGATGTGCCCTGAGGAAAATGCAGATTTATTCCAGTCTCCCAGAGCTTCCTCTTTCGCCTTATGTCCTGGGAGCCACCCACCCTTCCAGCCCTGCACCCAAGCAGAGTGCAGAAGGATTCTTGGGGTTTGTTGATTAAAACAAAGCTACCAGCAAAGCTGGAGGTGACTGGCAGCCCCCAGCAACTTCACTTCAAAGTTTCCTAAGAAAGGAAGGGTTCTGTTCAGTGCTGATTGCTTTGGGGTAAAGAAAAATGAATTGCTGTAGTGACAGAAAAATGCGGAGCTTAGATTTTGCGTAGATGGCTTATTAGGTCAGAGCTGGAACACACTTTGATTTGTATTCCTGATGATTGTACACGGGCACTAATTGGCCAAAGAAGCAAGGGATCTTTGTAGTTTAATGAGGAAAATACTGTGTAATGTGATGATTATTTTCTAATAAAAAAGCAGAGGAACAGAATGGGAGAGAAAACCTGTGTGTGAATATAGACTGTAATTTTAATTAATATTTGCCTGTGCTAATCAGTTTTTCTGTTCTGCAACCAGCTGCTAGCCCTAAATATGCCCTAATATTATATACGTATTATATAAATTAATATTTAATATTATATTATGCTTAATATTACTGAAATATTTCCTTTAATATGCTAAGCATTTTGCCTATGCATACTTTTTTCTCACACGTATGAGCTCATTTAAGCCAACAGGACTGGCAATACTAGATGGATAAATGAGAATAATACTCATCCAGGGAGTAGGATGCCTGTCACACCACTATATTTTAAAGAAAGAAGCAGTAAAATACCAGTGATCCCTGTATCATTTGGAAGAATAGGTTGGTGCTTCTCTGAGTTGGAAGGACTGTTTTTCATGTCCACTTATGTTCCCAGGAAATATTCTTTGCTACCTTTGAGTGTTAGTGGAAATGAATCTGATTCACTGAGCTTCCACGTTGCATGCTACTGTGACACTGTGCTGGCCTGAGAGCCTCCTGGCTGGTTACTTGCTGGATTTTAAGTAACAAAAAAAATCCCAGTCCCTCTTTGAAGCATAATCTAAGTAAATATTAGTTGAAATTAAGAAGATACAGAGTTGGTCATCTTTAAATCATAAGGGATTATTCATTTCAGTTTGACAGCCAAAATTTTGTAGCAGTCAGTGAGCATAATTGGAGTTCTAGTGCAGTAAATAATTGTGGATAATAATAAATTTGAACTTGGTGATTTGTTTCTTTTTAAAAAATGGTAATGTTAAGGTTCTGTGGCTCTGCTCTCATAATTTAAGTGTCAACTATGCACTAATGTCACTGCAGGATTCTCAGTCCCGTTCTTCTTGCAAGCCGGATGTTATCTCCTGAATTTTCCTTAAAAGCCCCTGGAGGCACATGAATTTGAGAAATCTCAGTTACAGGGTTTGGGTTTGGTTTTGTTTTTTTTATAATCCCATCCTCTGTAGTAGCATAGAAATTGGCAGTGGACCCAAAAACCTTAAAAATCCAAATGTAACTAGAAAGAAGTACGTGTGTTCATCTTACTTAAAATATAAGAGATTTGAGAAATGCAAGTCTTATATGCTTTAGAGCAGCAATTTTATATGAGTCATCTCTTTAAACACCTGAAAATCTGCAAAGCATCTCATAATCAAGATTTTTTTCTGACTTGTGTACATACCAGGGCCAGTGACCATGGCCGTATGGTCTTTATGTGTCATCCTGCCCTGAAAGTATTTTTCCTTGCACTGGCATGTGCCCTGGGGAGAGGGGCTCTGGTAATCCTGCTCAAGGCAAGATGTCATTCTTTCCGATTCCTTGCTCTCTTGGTGTGGAAGCTGCAAAATTTAATTTTTGACCCTAAAAATGAGCAGCCCAGAGTCTGCACCCCCTTCAGGAACAGAGCTGCTGCATAAACACGCACCATTTGCAGACAGATGTTTTTTGAAATTGCTCTTTCAGAGTATGACTTCTTCCACGTAGCTCTTAAAAATTGCTAAAGTGGGAGTCATGCCCACCAAAGAAACCCTCTTTTAAAAGGAAAGGAGGAGAAGGGGAGAAACCTCATCCCCTTTGCTGGTATTTCAAAGAGGGCATTCCCTCTGAGAGGCAAAGCCAGGGCCAGGGCTGCTTCCACTGACAGAACGGGGCCAATGGCCCCCTGTGTTCTTTGCAACAACGCGGCATTTTCCGTATAAAACTGCAGAAGTGTTAATTATCCGGATTGGGCAATAGCAGGAGCTGTTTATTGAGCCTTGCTGCTTTCCCGCCGGAGCAGGCTCTGGATCCCCAGTGGAACCATTCATCAGTGCTTTGACAATGACAGTCCGCTGCAGGGCTTTCAGAGCACAACAAAGATTTCCTCACAGCTCCAAGCGACCGGAGCTGGCTCCCGTTATAGTACGGATTTGACAAAGGCAAAAGGAAAGAGAGTCACTTGCTAACACGTATTTCTCTTTCTGTACTGTATTTCTTTCTCCTTCTCATAGCACTTCACACAAGATAGAGAAGTGGTGTTGCTTGCATTTTACAGAGGGGAAACCGAGGTCCAGAAGGGGAAAGCAACTTTACAAGTTTTTTCAGCCAGTGATGGTCAGAACAAGGAAGAGGAACACTGGCCAAGTCCTAATTCCTTGGCAGAGCCATGCATTCATCCAGCTGTACTGAAAGCCACTGTATTTCCATGCACTTGCACTGTGAGATACAGGCAGTAGGGGAAATACAGGGGGTAATGCAAATTTTGACAACCCTGTGTCATCATCTGTCAAGCCTCTACTTTCCTCCTCCTTCACTATGTCATTTACTCTGGGGACAGGCTGCCCATGCACAGTGTACTTTGGGCACTGTGCATATTCATACCAACCAGGCTCCAGTTTCACTTTGCACAGGCTTTTCTCCAAGCAATTTTTGCTGCTGTTGTTGCAAAACATTTTAATTAATCAGGAATTTTAATTAATTGTACCCTGCTGAAAATGCCAAGACAAAAGCACAAATACAAGGAGACAGTTGCTCAGGTCAGAGCAGCCCATCTTTGGTTAGCTGTGAGATCGTGCAGTGTGATTGCCGACACAGGCACAGGGAAAACACTGAATGCTGAATGGCATTTTAAAGTCTTAGAGAAATAGGGTGGTGTTTTTATCATGTCAGGAAGCCTATATTGAAGCTCTGTTGGTGACACTGAGCTGGCATACAGCTAACTGGAAAGCTGCATCCTGAAAGGATTACAATGGCCTTTTTTCTAGTCCTCCGACTGCTTCAAACAATCAGTTTCACCAAAGCACTTAAAACGTTCTGTGTTTTTATAAAGCTAAAAATCAGGTCGTTTCTAGACCAATTTCACTTGCAACAAATAAATTAGTGCAGCTGCTTATTTCCACCGTTAGCTGAGCCGCTTTCCAGGGACACATACACCTTGGGATGTTAGTGGCTGTCAGAGATCCCCTACTCATTCAATGTGTTTAGAAAAGAAAATATTCTAGCCTTGTTACTTTTCATTTGGCTACAATGCCCAGTGAATTGTGGCACATTTTGTACTGATGTAATTGGAGTTCATCTGTCCAGTGATTCGTAGGCCTGGACCAGCACTCAGCACACAAACTGATTCACCTTTCTGAGCCTGAATGTCATTTTCTACCGTCTTAAAATGGTTTTATGCCTTGGTGCACAGTCTGGACAACCCCCAGCACACCATGAATAATAGATCCCAGAAATCTGTAAAAATTTTATTTATTTAAACAATGAAATATTTAGAATTTGTTCATATCATTGGCATATTTACCTTCCTTCCCCTGCAGTAAGATGTTTCCAAAGGGTTTCCACCTTGTAAACCTGTTGTGAGCAGATTTACAGCCTGTTGTGTGTTTAAGACCCACAAATGAAGCAAACAGGATTTCACCCTTGGTGACTGTAGCCTTACCTCTTTCTGGAGAACTAGTGGGATGGGTTGCATTCTTCATCACAGAAGCTCCTCTTTAGAAAGCCCCGTGGTGAAAAGCTCTGAAAACGTGGTTTTGCGCACAAAACCATTTCATTCCCCAGTTCCCTTCCAAATGTGAACTAGTGCAGAGCACAGAGGTCTGGGTTCTGCCCACACCTTTTCCATGGACCCTCTGTTGCTTTTTGTCACCGTTTCCCCTCAGCACGTGCTGTGTCCTTCTGGAAAGCAAGTCCATCTGCGCAGGGAGACCCTGCACAGGGATCTGTGCCCTCTTGAGCATGGCAGCCTTTCCAGGCTGTCTCAGGCCTAGGGATAAGCTATTTGACAGCTTAGCAATAAGCAGGTGTGAGATTCCAGTGACTCACTGTAGAGGTGGGAGGGGAGGAACCAAGCCCCATCTCAGGGCTTT
Source organism: Pardalotus punctatus (assembly GCA_013400915.1). NCBI lineage: Eukaryota > Metazoa > Chordata > Aves > Passeriformes > Pardalotidae > Pardalotus > Pardalotus punctatus. Next base: position 25,733 of record VZTX01015500.1, read on the forward strand.
CTTCCTCTATGATAATTTTGTTTTCTTCTGAGATCTGCGCTTGCTCATGGGCAAGCTGGCCAGGTCAGCTGCATGCCTGGCTATGTCTGAGATCTTCGAGGTGAACTTTAACAGGAGCAGGACCACAACCATTTTCTTGCACTGAGGCTGTTCCTTCTCTGCTGTTACTGATGTAAATCCGCAGAGCTCCACGGATCTCAGCAGTGCTGCTTTGGAGGGTGAAAGCGAGGATGGCCACGTGCTATAGCCTGGGGCTGATGGCTTACTCAAACTGATGAGCTCCTTGTGAAGATAGCTCTAAGTGACTCAGCTCTCAATCTGTTTAGACCAACTTCATGGATTGAGGTGGAAATTGAGCCTGAGTAAAGTTACTTCTCATCCCCCAGGTTATGCCTGGAAAGGTACATTTTGCCTGTGCACATTTCATTGTCACGAGCGGTACCTTAGTGGCAAACCCCCCCCCCCGGCTCAGAACTGCTCAGTTAATAATTTCTATCATCTGAAGGCAAGACTGGGCACCTCAGGGTTTTCCTGTGCTGCTAGATTATTTTCCCATTTCTGCAGACCACAGTTACTGCCTGGCATGCTTAGTTGAGCCCTTTCTTCCCAAAACAATCTCCCAGGTGGGAGATTGTACACCACAGAGGGAGAGGCAGCTCACTGGTTTGTCTGTGTTTTACATGGGCACAGGCAGAAGCTGAAGCTGAGCTCACTCTGCCTTTTCCTCCACTGTGTGCCACGGATCCAGGCAGAGAGGGAGCCCATTGTGTGTCAGCAATGGGATCCCTGGGAAAAGGTGTCTAACTGCAGGATTAGTCACAACGGAAATTGCTGTGCTAAGCACTGAATATCTCTTGGCTCTGCAGATCTTTAACTTGGTGGTGGAGACTTAGGGGAGAGGCTGGAGATGGTTTTGTGATGAGGAGCGGGCAATTTGCCCTGGACAGTGGGTGCAGGGAACAACCCCTACCAGCTTCTTGCTCCCCTTTCCAAGCAGGTACTTTAAATTACATTAAATTACAGTAATGTATAACATGCTGTTAAACAGCAGAGCATTTACCATCCATAGGGAGCACCAAGGGGAAATGCAAAGGATTTCCTTTGAAAAAGGAATTTCGACACTAGGAGCTCAGCCCTGAATAGCTGAGGAGAGGAAAGCAGAAAAGATGTTCTTGTTACAGGATCTCGAAGAGGTGCAGAGGACACAGACAAAGGGCTGGTTTGGGGCAGTGCAGACTGCAGAGGTTTGTGCACTGGCTGTGGGCGATAAGGAGAAGCATAAGAAGGAAACCAATTTCCCTGTGACCACGTCTTCTACCTGGCTGCAGAGCAAACTGGGTTAGAGAGCAGACTGCAAGGCTGGTGCTCAAGGTGCCCCCCCAGCCCTATACTTTTGGGGTGCCTAAGGCACAGAGCTCTTTTTTCTAAGGAAAGTGCTTTACACATCCTGGGAATGCATGCTGTGTGAACACAGTTCTTGTACTACACCAGGAAAAGGTGATAAATTGATTATCCTATGGTCACTTTTCCTCTTCCCCTATGTGATCTCCTCTCATTGTCTCTTATTTATTTTCTCAATTTTCATGTGTTTTTGTAAACAATTGTTTTTGTAGGGTTTCTCTGTACTTGACTTTTTAATTCCTCTAAAACCATTTTTCTAGACATTTTGGGGTTTCTAATATTTTTCCTTCTGAACAGAATTTTTTTTTCTTCTCTTTCCCCCATCCTGTTTTCTTTAGCCCCATGTTTTTGCAGCTCTTACAGCTTTGTTATCCTCTCCCAGCCTTCCCGGGAGGGGGATGGAGCATACATCCCACTTGCCTTCCAAATGTTGACAAGAGTGTTTTGGAGGAAGAGTGACTGACAGACAAACACCAGCCCCAAATACTCTGCATGCTCTGTTACTAATAGCTTTATTCTTGTCAACACCGTAAGCAAAATAACCCTTGAAAGGGATAGGCCATATTTTTAGCCAACCTTAAACTCAGCTTCTAAAAAATAACTTTTTGCTCAGCTGTCTGTCTCACTCCTTGGCTCTGTGTTCCCCAATCAGATATTTAAAGGATGGCTTTTCATGTTGGGGATGCATAATTAGACTCTTAGAAGCTTGCTTTTTTTTCTTCAGGTACCTGGCAGTGCCACAGAGGTGGGGCCCTGAGGCTGACCACAGCTTGTAGCTCAGTAGGAAGTAGAAGGCAGGAGATGCTCATCTGGGACTTTGCTGCATATTTGGTCCCATGGCTTGGACCTGCACAAAGGGACCAAACAGGGGGAAGTTTGAACCCAACCAAAACTAATTGATAATAAAGTGTCAGGGTTTCTACACCACCTGCAGTCACCACCAAATTCAAAGCTTGACTATTTCAGTATATCTTGAAGGAGTTAACTTTTAAAACAGCTTAGGGAAGATAAATAAGGATGTTTTCTGTGCTGGCCTTGGATATGCATGACCTTGCCTTCCTCGTCTCCTATTGGTTTTAGGGCAAGCCAGATTAAGGAGTGATCTCTTTCAAACAGTCTTCGGTTTGTTAAGCTTGTAAACAACAGCAAGGGTGGAAACCATTGCAAGATGGATAAAGCTTAGAAATGCTGGCCGGGATTTCCTTGTGACGTGCTGTAAGGAATGTGTGCTAGTTAACAGGGCTAATTCGTTTGGTGGGAGCTCCTTTCCTGATTGTGCATTTCCTTTTCCAGACAGGTCCCTGAGGTCCTCTGTTGCTTGCCAAGGCCACCACAGCCTTCAAAAAACAGGCCTCTGTGGGACATCATTGGGAGCAAGGAGAGGAACCTTCCCCTGGGAGAAGGGACAGGGGCTTGGTCTCTATAGTCTGAGCCTGGCTGTGAAAGCTCAGCATTGTTCCCCCAGCCAGGCACCCCACACTACCTGCCCTTGCATCAGCTGAGTTCCAAGCAGTGCTTTGACACCCAGCCAAGCTGGGAGCATTTCAGCTTGGCTCTAGTTTGTCTTCACACAGCACTTGGTGTCAACACATCCTTCGCTGCAGCGGGGCAGGATCGGAGGCAGCGCGCTCAGCAAGGGTTTTGTTCTTGCTTCTGTTTTAGGCTGGAAAGAAGCCAGGGATGATCCGGGTAGGAGAGGCTGGTTTGTTGCTGATCAGTTTGGGATTTTTTTCCCCTGCTGTCTCACAAGGAATACAAACCAAAGAGACTTCTGCAGTGGCAGCGTTATAGGCTGCTGTGTCTGACGTGCTCTCGTTCATTTGTAAGGGATGACTTGTATATGGCAAAACAGCTCAGAAGTAATTATTAGGATGGAAGTGGAAAGGTACACCTTTTTCTTTTATGGATTATCCCCAAAGCTCTCAGTACAGGGGGGAGAAAGCAAGACCACCAGTTTAGAAAAAACAAAGACAGATTACAGAAGTGAGTGTTGCTGTACCTGAACTTGGTAGTGGGGGTTGCCATCAAAAATTATCAAGCAGCCTATAAACAGCACCATGTAAGACATGGTGTTGAGCACAGAGTGAGTGTGCAGTGGGCTTGTAAGTGCCCACGTTGTTTTATTGGCTTTCAAACTGAGGGGATGTTTTTCCTGACAGTATCTGGTCCTGCTCCCAGTGCTATTCAGTATTCCCATTCATGTTTGTTGTGGTAGTATGAGTGCAACTCAGAAGAAGATACAGCTCAGAAATACTGGGGAGCAGCTGCAAGCTGCTGGAAAGCTCCTGCAGACAGCAGGAGAAACAGTGCTGCTGAAACATCCCGAGAAAATCAGCGAGGTAAAACTCAGTAAAAAATATAAAGGTGCTGCATTTAAGAGGGAGAAACTACATTGTCCCAGAGTTGTAACTGTGCTTCACCCAAGCTGAGCCAAGTTCTTATGTGGATACAGTCTGTACCAAGCAGGTGCCATGTGGAAATAGGCTCAACACCTCAGAGCCAAGGGCCCAAATCCAGGTGAATACAGCAAAGGAAACCCATCCTCGTTGGCTACAGGAACTGTATCATTCCCTCTGTATGAAATACCATTTATCCACTGTTCTGCACAGGCATGGAGCAGAGCAGACACCCTTCCCCAAGCATACTCTGCTTTAAGATGCCACAGCTGCACATCCACTCAAGAGAAGGATGGCAAACCATGTCCACTGCTTAGAGACAGACTGCTGCTGGGAAGGCTTTTCTCTCCAAACTAAGAGGTATCTTTTCTGCTAGTGGGGCTTTTGCTGTTCTTTTGGCAGTTTCAGCTGGATATGGAAAATCCAGCCCAGCTGCAGACTTTAAGACATTGTTTTAGGACAGGATCTGTCAGGAGGAATGAGGCATTTTGATGGCGAGTCGCTTATGCGGTGACTGTCACATGTGCACAGGAGAGGCTATGTTTGCCTTTGTGCCTGCTGTCCTTTCTGTATCTGAAAAAAGCAAGAGCCAGTGCAGTGTTTTCCTTTGGCCATTCAGCGTTGATTGTACCAATAATAGCACAGTCACATAGTCAGAGTTTAGGGGAAGGGACTGTGTCCTCTTCACAAGGGACATGGCCCTGGCGCACCGGGGATGGTGCTGCTACCCACATACTGAATAGAATGTGATTGTCCTTAGCACTTTCCCCGTTTCCCTTTGCTCTTGGCATAAAGCTTTGGTGCCCCTGGTACCTCTGTGTGGTATGGGAATGTAAATGTAAAAGGCAGATCAGAATTCATATGCAAAAACTTCCTCTAGTTTAAGAGGAAAGGTCAGAACAAGTTTCTTCATCCTTCAAATGAGTGGTGGGGTGAGGGACACCCAAGTTCTCTCGTTTATTTCTATTTCAGCTCTAGCCCGTGCTAGTCACTGTGTCTAGTTGGAATCCAGTTCTGCAGAATTAAGACACCTTTCTTCCCACAAATCAGGTAGAGATTGAAGAAAAGCTCTTGGAGGACAGGGTGAGATGCTCTCAGACTTGGCAGGTTAGATAGGTTCATGATGTGATGTGATTGATTGCATTGCAGGGAGTGCCTTGGGAAGCTCCATCACTCTTAAATTTTGCAGTGAACAAACCCCCAAACCCCACAGATGGCCACAAAAATACACATTTTCCTGTCTCCTGGGACAACCGTCCTGTTTGTAGTGCATGCCTGAGGACAGGACACGTTGCCCTGACCAATAAGGAAAAGGAAGTTATTTTGGAGGATGGTAGGGCAAATTTCCTTCCTAAAATTTAACTGACATCTATGCTGCAGACCTCCAGCCAAATTCTTTGCTAAAGAACTGCCAGGGTGAGCAAATCCATGGAACTGAGTTTGTGTGCAGGTGTGAGTGAGCATGAGACCTCAGAAGCCAAGTGATGAAAGTTCATCCAGTCAGAGACTTTTGCCATGAAGTTTCTTCAGTGGATTTTCACTCACCACAGCTTTTTTAAAATTTCTCTGACCACTCGCAGGTTTTCATCCCTATTTTCCATATATCTCCCATCTGTTCCCTTGCCATGTTTTTTCTTGAGCCTTTTTAAAAGCCTGCTGCAAATCCAACAGCCCTCAAGTTCATGTTGAACTTCTGAACCTACCCTGTTCAAGTGGGCGCTAAATCAGGCAGGACAAATCAAGCCAGCTCTAATTCTGATGATAGCAATTGTGCTTTTGGAAAATAATTGACAAACATTCTGCATTTAGACAAAGCTTGTCTAACGGAGAGAGAACGTTTGTATTCTGCAGTCCTGGTCTGCAGAGAGCCTGTGTTCAAGTAGGACATTTTAATAACATCCTTCATAGACAAGTGTTTTGCTTGGAACCCTTTTTTCCTCCCTCCACTCAGACAATTGTCAGAGAAGGGACTCACAGGGAACAAAATGGAATTACATCTATTCAGAAAATTAGAACAGCCTGCATTTCCTTCTTTCTGTGCTGAATTCATTACTAGTGGGGCTATAATCTGCATTTTTTTGCCTGAAGCACACTCCCACTCTTACCTCTTCACAGCAATGCTGCTATTCTCACAGATAAACAGGTCCTCCCTGAATGGATTATAGCTTTCAGCCAAAGGCAGGCTGATGACAAGGGAAAAACAAACAAATGCATTTCCAGGGCCTGATCCAACTCTTCAGTAAGAAACTAGAGACTCTTACCGATTTCAGTGGAGTTTCTATCCAGCACTTAACAGCGCCTTTGCTGATGACTAATTGCACAGGGCCCAGGAAATCTGCGTTGTAAGGACTCAGTGTTAAGTACATCGTGTCTTTCCATCATCGGGCAGGTGGCTCAGGGGCTGGAGCCCGTGTCCCCCCCGCAGCTGCCCTGCCGAGCGGGTTCAACTGAACTCGGACACGCTGGCTTTCCATGTGACACGATTCCTTCTGCTGCCGCAGGTTTGCAAGGTTTAATGGAGCTGTGAGTTCCTGGGTGGACAAACTGATAAAAAGAAGGATCCAAATTGCCAAAGGCGGTTCCTGAAGGGAGTGCGGTAGCAAGAGGTAACACTAAATGAGCTGAGATTGACATTAATATTCACGCTTCAAGAAAAGGAGAGTAAAATAAGGAAATGAGGGGCAATTGAAAGAAAAATAAGCCAGAAATGTGTATGTTGAGTTAGGAAGGTACTAGAAAGGGGATGAGAGGTCTGAATTGAATGATCAGGAAATCTTGTTGGTTTTGAGGTGGAAATAGTCCTCTGAAATGATGCTGTTCCCCCATCCCTGCCCAGGAGGCCTGCTGGCCTTCTGCTCCCGCACCAATGGATCTGTGTCACTCCTGTGCTGTTGGTACATTGGTACATCCTTCCATCCCGGCTGTTTAGCCGGCCAGGTTTTTTTTATTTCTCCCACTCAATTCTTGTGTGGTGCTGCAGCCAGGGACCGGTGCTTTCAGTAGTAATAGGCTCACTATTGCTTTGAATTAGGAGGACTTTTATCAGCCCACTGTTCCTGTAATTTACCATGGTTTAGAGTGATAATGAGGATTTGGGTATGTAAAGAAACCCTAAAGTACACATGGAAATCAACACAAGGGAGTGCTACTCTGAGCCTTGGGCATTAGTGACTATGAATGGGTGAGTGAGTGCTTAGCACAGGAAACCCAAACAGGAGAGACAAAAGCCACACATAATCTTCCTGGGCTGGGAAATGCTGTTTATCTTATTTGTTTAAATGACTGGAGAACAGAAAGCTTTTCTTTCCTTTTGTTGCTCGGTAGCTGTGTTACAGTTCAGCCTTAGCTGTGCACAATTGCTTGTGAGGCTTTGGCAGGGAAGCCTTCCTGGGCTGGTCCAGTGTGGGACTGGGAGGTGGTTGGGGAGTCCTGGAACCAGAGCCATGAGCCCATCGCCCCACCACAGAAACGAAAAGAATCGAAGGACTCCTCTCAGTCTTACTATATCTGTACAACCACAAATAAAAGACAAGGGGAGGGAAAGCTCTTCAAGATTAATGTTCTTTTTGGGTAAAAAATGTGAAATGCTTTCTTGCCAGGGATGGTTTCTAGCAACAAATGTAAACTGTGGTCGCAAATACTCCTGCCAGTGGATATGCACCCTTTGAGTGGACAGTGGCATGACTGCATGTGCACGTGAGGTGGAAACATGCTGATTTGCTACCAGATTCCACAGCAGTGCAAATAGTTTGTAACATTCTTGGCACTCAATTAGTGCTCCCATCTATAATTTCAGAAGCCTCTTTCTAAGCCGAGGGGAGGAAACACATCAGGCCTGTTATTTCTGCTGGCAACACTGGCACTAAAAATAACCATGACATTGTGGAAGCTGTTTTTGAGTTTGTCAATAGATAAATTTTGACTGGACAGCAGGAATTATTTTTAAGGGATGACATGTGTTCTGCTATGGATTATTATTCCTAGAGCAGAGGTGAAAGCCTCATTGCCAGGGATCCTCTAAAGGAAGGATTTAGGAATGAAGAGGAGGGAACAATCTTACATCATGCCCTGATATTCTGAGGGCTTTGGGGGTCTCTGAGAGGTGTTAGTGAAGAACAGCAATAAAGTTTCACTTCCATCAACCGGGTGAAGCAGCCTCAAGGCCAGTCTGGTTCCTGCAGCTGGCAATGGCAGACTGGAGCTCCAGGTTCTCCCTTCAGAGGGCCAAATCTTGACCACTTTCTGCTGTGCCTGGGCTGCCTGCAGCCACACGTGCCTGGCAGGAGCTGGTGTGGCCACATCGTCCCCAGGCCAGCAGCGTGGTTGGGCTGCAGTGGTGTCTCATGAGCTGCTGCAGAGACTGACCAGGTAACTTGTCCTGTCCACAAGAGAGGCCCCTGGCTGGCCTGCAGGTGTCTGGACAGATATGTCTGCTCTCCACCCCTCAAAAGGGGCGGCACCTCCACGCTGAAGTCCTGTGTGGCCCTGGCTCCAGGGTGTGAGGTGTGGGATGGGAGCTCTCAGGACATCGCAGCCTGCATCTCGGAGACTCTTCCCTCATGCTGTGCTTTGGTCCCATCAGGGCATGTCGGAGTTGTTTCAGCATGTGCCACATGTGCCACCTTGCAGAAGTCCCCAGGAGGCCAGGACGTCAAGGGAAGAGAGCAGCTGTGTTCCATCCATGCCTAGTCCTGGAGATGCTTGCAGAATGGTTTTCTCGGGGGACCTCTGACCCCGAGACCCTGTCTCTTGTTTGGGCCTTAGTTGGAATAAACGTGTCCAGGTCTCCAGTTCCCAAGGAGAGACAGCTGTGACAATCCTTCCCAAAGTGGGGATGGACTCGTCCACCCCGCCTGCCTTCCCGGCCCTGCCAGGGCAGCAGGTTATTCAGCGTAAGTTATTGCATTTAACGTTGTCAATTGATTGGTTAATGAGCCACTTGTTTGCCCAAGGTTACTCAGCACTATTGCCTCTGCTCATAGATTAGGTGCTACTTTTTATCGTGCATTTCGCCATGTTCTGTAGGTTGTAAATCTGCTACATGAATATTAGTAGGCCACAATCACCCTGTTTAAAGGGGACACTGGCAGGGCTATTAGATGCTAAATCAGCACTCCCTTACCTATGTTTCCTTAGTTTAGATCACCATTGTATTTGTTTTCTTCCTGCCCACAACCCCAAAAGGGCAGAGGTGCTCCCTGCTTGCCTCCCCAGACCTACAGCAGTAAAGCAGGGTGCAGTTCCTGATCGTGGGATTGAGAGTGACAGGAGGGAAGCCCAGCCAGGGAGCAAAGGGAAGGTCTGTGCTGTTTGGAAAACTTGAAAGCTTTGAGAAACAAATGAGTTGTCCAAGCTTTCCTAGATGCTTTTTGGAAAAACAGAATTCTACACCATCAAAATGGCTCATCATCCAAATACCAGCAGTGCACCCATTATGTAGGTGGGAAGAGAGAGTCAAAGAAGTCTATGTTCATTAAACCTCAGCCTCTCTGAATCTAATCAAACCTCTCCAGAAGGCAGTAATCTTTTACACTGGGGACAGTAAAATAATACTAGAGATAAGCTTAAACTCTGATGATCAGATGTGGAGTAAATTTATTACGATGCAGATTTACCATATCTAGCTGGATGCTTTGTAAGGCGGTTCAAACAGTCACTTTGAACTGCCTTGCATCTTCTCAGGTACTCTTGGGAGAGACTTATAGGCAAATTTGCAAATTAAATTAATAAGGAATTTTTCAATTGAAGATGAGGACCTGGGGGATGACAAAGACTTATGAAAGCAGTAGGAGGAATATACTCATGTTCTGAGATGTTTGCTGCAGTGGTCGCTTCCCATCATAATGGGCAGACGCATTTATACACCCATTTAAAGTGGCTCTGCTCTCAGTTACTGTGTCTACAGGAAAGCCAGTGGTGGCTGAAGCAGAGTGAGTCTGTACACCCAGGGTACTGTGGCACCTGCTGCCCCAGTGGGGCCTGGTGGCCACCAGGCAATGCAGCCACACGAGGGGTGGGGAGGAGGTGCCAGGCGTGCTCCCCATGGCTGTCCCCAGAGGATCGCTTCCCAGCAGCCTCTGCCTTGCTTCTTGGTAGTGCAGGGCTCCTGGGGATCCCATTAACAAAGAATGGGCCTGGGAAGGAGAACTTAAGTGCCGGCCTGGCTCTAAGCCAGGCTTTCAGATGAAGAGAGTGCCTGGCTGGGGTACCCCAGATACTTGATTCTTGATCACTCCTTTCTCTGCTGGCAGGAGCTGCTGTGCCAAAAGCTGACATGAAGCTCTAGGAAAGTGCAGGGAAACATACCCTACCCAGCAAGGGTGTGAGAGGTGTGCCTGGGGCACAAGGGCACCCTACAGATCCCATCAGGATGGCTGAGTCACCCAGGGATGCAGGGGAGCTTGTCTGCTTTGTGCCAGTGGCCAGCCCTTGGTCTGCTGATTTTACAGGAATTCTTCTGGTTAGAGCCCTGTCCTTCTCTCCTGCTGCCACTGGGAGGTCACAGGACAGCCCTTGGATCTGTTTACAAAGTGCCCGCTCGCTCTGCAGAGCAAGGACAAATAATTATTTGCAGTCTTTTGGCAGTGGGTGTATTCACTGTGGCATATGTTTGTACACTTCCTCTGCTATCAGCACCCTACCTCCCAGATCCACCCAGTGCCCCAGCAGCCTCACATGGGGGCACTTACTGGCTGTCCCAGCTCAGAGAGACAGGAGGTAAATACACAGAGGGACCCCAGCACAGGTGTCCTCTGTGTCAGGAAATGCCATGAGACACTGAGGATGCTTCAAACCCCCTTTCAAACGGTATTGTTTTGGAATAGCTTGGCTGAAAAGCTTGGAGAAACACAGGAAAAAAACTGTTCCTTCATCTATCTCGTGGCAATTTTAGGTGGGAGACTCAGAGCTGAGGCAGGGCCTTCCCCCATTGCTACAGGTAAGGTATCTCTGGATGCATGTGCTGAGTTAGGCCAGTTAAGGTCTTGTCCCCCCACCGCTATTTTCTAACCATCAGCTGCATTTGAGAATCCCTGAAGGGTTATTTGAATCCTCGTGGCAGGTGTCAGGGAAAAGCTATAAAAGCTGTGCATTTGTCTTCCCTTCAGATAACCTGTTCTCTGAGTACAAGTGTAGAAGTTATGATTCAAATATATCCAAATGCATGTAATTAATCACAAGTGCAACATACCTCCTTCCTGCTGTGAAATCTCATTAGCAGTGTGGGCAGAATCCTAAAATACCTATCTGCCAGGTTTCAGCTCAAAGTCTTCAGCTTGGAAAGCCTCAGTGAGCAGACCTGAGCAGCCAGGCTGGGTGAGCTCAGAGCCGTGACCTGGCGTTACTGAGCACAGGGGCCCAAAGCAAGCCCTGACCACCTCTGTTTGGGGAGGTGCCCACCCCTGCTCTGTCACTGCTGCACTTCAGCTGCAGGCAGAGAGCAGAAACTTTGCAGCCCCATTGCAAGAAACAGCACAATTAGACAAGCAAGGATTGGGTTTCTACTACTTGCAGAAGCAGGAGTGACAGAGGCCAAACTGCTGTTCCTCCACCCAGGACTTGTACCTCATCTACACCAGATGTCCCCATGTAGATTGCAGAATTTTCCGTTGATGGAGGATCCACTGAAGTCTTCAGAGATTTTTCCCAGCAGTCAGATACTCTCCCTCAGCCTGTGATCTGTGGGGTGTAGTGTGGTGCTTGATTACATCCTCTAACGGAAAGGCAGCACATTGCAGAACTGGGAACACCATGACTCAAAAATCTCTGAGCTGAGATTAGTGAATGCTAATGTCAGCTTGGCAGCACACCCAGGGGCTTGTGGCAAGCACACTGCTCGGAGATGGAGCCCCTGAGCTGTAATCATGCCAAGGAAGATGGACAGGATACGAGGAATGGCATAATCGCTCTTTCCAGAATTGATTCCTTCTCAGCTTAACACGTTGAAACATCAAAAGTACTGAAAAACCCCCATCTGCCACCAGACCTAATCAAACACATCAATTATTGCTTCAGAAAGACAGTTGCTGCTAGATTTGATATCCCAAAAAAGCAAAGCTGCTTTAAAGCATCTTTTTATTTTAGCTGAGTGTTTTCATGACAGCACACAATTCCTAATGAGCACTAATACAGCTAGGACACACAGAAAAAATGTGTCAACTGTGCAAAGATCAGCTCTAGACACAGAAGAGGAACTCTGAATCCTAGTAATTTCAGTAGAACAAGGGCCTTTGGAAGCCAGGTTTGTTGCATGAGGGCAAGGAACCAGGTGCATTCTACCAAAGCCTTGCTTTGATACACTGAGAGAGCCCTACACTGATTTTTAATATCTGGGTAAAATACACAGGGTTTCTCTTCTTATTGTGGGTTTTGGCAGTGAGTACTGAATTGTGATGATGAAATATCCAGGGCAGTAAAGAGACTGTGCATGTCTCTTCTTTCCTCTGTTGTCCACAGAATACTTGGTTATGGAGAGCAACATCTGAAAAGGTTTTGAAAGGCAAAGTCACCTTGCAGCTATCAAAACACTTCAGATGAGGCAGATGGGAAACCAAATATATTATTTAGGTTTGGGCAGTAAAACTGACATTGAACCCATTTGCCTCGTTTTTCAGGCTTTGATGATAGTTAATGACAGCTTACAGAAGTTGTAAGTGATCTAAAAAAGCCATAAAAAGCTGCTTTGTGTCCTTGTTCAGGGGATGAATTTAACAAAACCATTACGGGGCTTTAAAACACTATTTTCACTTTCTAGAACCAGCTGTGGGATGATCCAGCTGCAGTTGGATCCCCCTTGCATCTAAGAGAACATTTAAGAGGATTAATCCCAATAATTTTAATTCAACAAAATGACCTTATGTAACATTACCAAGGAATTAATGAGAATTCTCTCATGTGGGTCATCACCAGCCCGGTGGATTTTTTTTCCCTGAGGGATCTCATTGGTCTCAGGCAGAGTGTGGACAAAGTAGATTGACTATGTAGCACATTGCATGGGATGAGAAGATAAGTCACTCGGAACAGGAACATTTCTTCTTTCACTGAATTATTATTTGGGAATGCACAAAAAAGAATGCAGCTGTCAGCCTCCACTGGTGTTATTTGAAACCCTTTTGGCTCCAAGGCTTTTTCCACAGAAAAATGCAATCTCATCTAATGCAAATGCTGCTGCAGGAATCTGTGTAGTCCAACTGTCTTTTTTTAATCAAAAAAAGTCCTGATCTAATTGTTTTTGACTGTGTTTCTTTGCTGTTCTTACTGAGCTGAGCAGGATGCATATTAAAGCTAATTAGGTGCATGTGGGGTATTCAATATTTGATCTTAATATTAAAGGCCTCAGGAGAGGGCACATTATCAAAGTTAACCAGCTGCAAATTTTAGTAAAACCAAACTATGCCAGTGGCCTGACATTGCATAAAACCCAAGTCTGTGCTGCTCCCAGCTTGATGCAGGACACGGGGGTTGGGGCAGCCTCTGCCTGTGCCCCTGCTTCCACCCTTTACTTCCCATCGGGTCAGATCTGCCTTTCAAGAGCTGAGGAAACTGATTTGGGGCAGGAAAAAGAGGGTCTTTGTGTGGCTTCTGTATTAGCAAGTGTGATGGGTTTTTCTTCCCCTGACTGCACCCCTATAGTGCCATCCCCTATCTGTGCTGCAGGGGAAGGCTCTGAGGTTTGGACTGGGGGCTGAGCCAGACACTGAATCCCTGCAGTGCCATGCTGGGAGTCATTTCCTGAGCCTGTGTACATCAGTGCACCTTCCCCAGGCAGCCCACAGCCTGACCCTCACCAGGACCAGGAACTCCCAAGAAAGGAGTAGCTCATTTATAGTCATTAGCACTTGGGAGCAGGATCGTGCATCTGGGTACTGGGACTCCTCTGGGGACCAGTGGCCAGAGACCTCTCCAGGAAAAAGCTCATTAGGGTGCCTCAGGTGGGTAAAAGCACTGTTATGGTTGACTGTGCACAATTAGGCTTGGCGTGGGTAATGCTTATTGTCATGGGTAAGCCATGGGACAAGAGAAAATGGCCTCAAGTTGAACCGGGAGAGGTTTAGATTGGATATTCAGAGGAATTGAAGGGGTCGTCAAGTGCTAGAACCAGCTGCCCAGGGAAGTGGCAGATTCACCGTCCCTGGATGCGTTTAAAAGATGTGTAGATGTAGATAGGACACTTAGGGACCTGCCTTATTGGTGGACTTGGCAATGCTGAGGTAAGGGTTGGATTTGATGATCTTTGAGGTATTTTCCAACCTGAACAGTTCTATGATTTCCCTGACTTTGTAGTGTTAAATTTCAAAGGCTGACTAAGTCCCTGTTGTGTTGGGTGGAGTGCTAGCACAGTAGCAGGCTTTGCTGTGCCTGCTCAGCGTTGCCTTCTTTTGAAGTATCAGAACTGGTGTCTTTCATTCATCAACACTAATTAATTACTTTCAGGATGCAGTAGACTGTTTATGCTCTTGAAATTGTTTTATACACACACTTAAAAAGTATTTCACTCCACTCCTTCCTGTTGAAAATGTAAATGCTGAAACAGTCCTCATGCTGCAGAGATGGGAAGGTCATTGGTGCATCCCAAATGTGGGGTGCAAAAGCCAACCCAACACCCCAGTCCAGTGAAGGACACATGGCAGGAAGCTCAGCATGCAGTCCAGGAAAACATCTGTCATCTCATCTACAGCATTCAGCCGAAGCAGGGATCACCCCTCAAGACAGCCCAAAGCCAAAATTAGGCATTGATGTAGAACTCAATTAAAAAATAATAATAATAATTAAAAGAAGACTAAGAGCTGCTTCCAAACAGCCACAGGGCTGCAGGGACATAGCACCATGTTGGGAGTGCTGTACTCATTTCTGGTTTAGGGCTATATCAAACTGGAAATGAAGAGTATTCTGCAAATATTTTATGCACCTGAAAACAATCCAAAGTCAAAGGTTTTGGGGAAGATGACCCCTGCATGGCTGGAAGTGAATCATTGTTAGCTCAACAGCCACTTGTCTATGGACAAAAATATGGAAGCAACGTCGATTCAGAGCAGACACAAGAGAGTTTCTCGTAACATCATCTTCAAGCTTTTTGGCCAGCAGTTGAGGTGCAGGAGCACATGGCTGGCTTTAAGGAGACTCCATGAAGGCATCAGAGGGACTTAGAGGCATTAGGCACAAATTGAGCTGCTTTAGAGGAGCAAGAATGTTTCTGCCTTGTACTGGTCTGTGAAACTTCTGCAATTGATTTGAGTAAGCTTGGCCATTTCCAGGGCTGTAGATTTTGGCAGCATTTCAATTGCCTCATGGATTTGCTTATTTTTTAACGTGAACCATCTGGTTAGTTAGAATAATATCTTTGCATGCAAGAAATACTTTGGTGGAAAGAATTCAGTTTTGAGTGACCCAAAGGTATTTCCTCCAGAAAGGAGATTTTCCCCAGCTGGGTGTCTATCACAGGGCTCCATCAGTATTTCCTGGACCAGTGTTAAAATTCCAGGTTGAAAAAATTATGCTTTTTAAAATGAGCTCCATTTGCAGTTTTAAGATGACCCTGACTAAGAAAGTTGTTTTTCTTCTTTAAAAGAAAGGGCATGTAGGCAAACAGTCATCTTAATTTTAATCTCAGAGAATTTCTTGTGGGAATAGGATGTACAACATGGCATTCTAACACAGCTGGGGGGAAGACGAATGAGAGTTTAGAGAGATTTGCACCCTGTCACGGAGGTCTGAACTGTGCCTTTGCAGTCTTTGAACACAAGGTCATGGGCATCTGCGTTGATTTAGTTTAACATAATCCAGGAGTTTTTAATCGCATTGCAGGCTATTAAACGAGTGAGAAGAGAATCACTGGAATTTAGCTTCATAACTCCCCTGTAAACAAAGTTTTTAACCTCATATCAAGATAAAAATAAATTTAAAGTAGCTGATTAGCAGGAGATTTTCCATCAGAATTTGATCATCCTCCTCTACATATTAAAGTCAGATTTTTGTGCTATTTTTCCCCATTTGCAAACAAAGGCTGCAGAATTTTCTTCAGAATTAGATTTTTTCTTTTGGCTCAAGCTCTGCCCAGCCCCACCAGAATAACCTGCCTGATTTTGAGCAGGAGACAGGAAAGATTACTCTTTAAAGAAAAAGAGGGGAAGAAGGGAGGGGATAAGAATCAGAAAAGTTTACTGGGCAAAAACAGATTTTGTGATATGTGTTTGTTCCAAGATTCTCCATCTGAAAATCCACCTTGGATCAGTCTGTACCATAAACATGTATGTACTAATGGGACTCTCAACAGCCCAAGCAAAAATGTTTGTGGGCAAATGCTCAGTTGTCCCTTTCCTACCACCTCCTTAAGCAGCACTTTCCATCCATCGGCATCATCTCACACACTTTGCATTGTCTGGGAGGTTTTCCCTGCCCACAGTGAACTTGGAGCAGTCCTGAGACCTGAGCTTTCCAGAGGTGGAAGGAGGTGCTGCTGAGGAGCCCAGAGCCACCCAGGCTGGAGGGGAGCTGCGGGTGCCACACGGGGTGGTGCCACAGCCAGCTCGGTGTCCCAGAGCCCCAAGAGCCGAAACTCATCTCCAAGGCACAGAGCTCTGTAGGAAAGCTGTGCAATGACCTTTGAATTCTTTAATTTGTCCAGGTGAAGGTGAGGAGCAGGTCTGCTTTTACAGGAACTGGACCATTCATTTGTAAGGTGTTTCCTTGTGATACACTTCAAGTGCAATAACCTCCTGGTGGTTTCTTGCCTGGTTTTATACAAGCAAATCAGTGTAATTGTAGGGATGTGCATTCATATGGGAAAACTTCATTCAGCTGGAAACATCTTGCTGATTGAAAGTAAATCATCTTAGGTAAAACAGAAACAGTATGGGTTTTATTTTCTCTGGTAGGCAATTGGAAGTTTGTAAGTATGTCTTTCACAGTGATGAAGACAGTTTGAAGCCACACAAAGTTCCCCGAGTTTTGCAGGAAATATTTCAGAGGCTTTGGCTTGAGGTTTTGGAGACGAGACACGGCTCTGTCAGTTGGGGCATGAGAACCTGCATGTGAAGCTGTGAAAGGGATGGAGGATGCTGAGCGCTGGAAGCAAGAGGCTGTGCAGGGGTGTCCACAAATCTGGACTGCTGAACATGCCATTCCCTCCTTCTGGCACAGGAAGGATAAGTTTAGTAAGATTAAATGTCTTCAGGTCAGCCATGTTTAAGGAAATTCTTAGTACATACTTATAGGCGCCATCTCAGAAATACAAACATTTCTCCTTGAGAGCTCTTGGAGGGCAGGTGAGGCACCAGAAGACAGGGAAAAAATGTAAACATGGTGCCTATCTCTAAATATAGAGGGAGAAAAGAGGAGTAAGAATTATAGACCAGTCAACTTCTAGAAGCTTTCAAGAGAATTGAACTATCAATCATACAATTTGCAACCACCTAGGAGATAAAAAGGGAGATGAGTGACATCCAGCATGGATTATACAAAAATGAGGCATGTTAAACTAGTCTCATTTGATTTCTCAGCAGTAGGAGAGGAATAGTTGGTGCCATATCTAGATTTTGGGAAGGGTTTGTCAGAGTCCCACTGGATTTTTATAAAGTGACCTGGAAAAATAGCCCAGATAAAACTACTACAGGTCTCACACAAAAAGGGATGAGTAGCACAACTGATTCCCAAAGTATACAGTTATCAGTGGCTTGTGGTCAGAGCAGAGGACTCTGTCAGCCAGGTCTCCACTGGGGTTTGTGTCAATTTCCTTCTAAATGTTCATCAGTAAAAAATGGATGGAAATACATCATTATCCCAGCAGTGAGATGGAGCTGGGAGAGGTGCTTCAGCACATCAGAGGATAAATTTTACAGCTTCAAATGATCTTGGCAGACTGGAGAGGTGAGGGCTGGGTCTAGTCTGGGGCACTGTTCCTCAAAGAGGAAGAGGAGGACCTGCTTGGAGAAGGTGTAGGGAAGTGTCAGTGTGTTTACTAAACCTGGCTCAGGTTGGAAGAGCTGGAAGGAAAGCACCAAAATAGCTTGGCTGGAACTGATGTATGGGAATGACGATGTCTGTAGGCTCTGCTCAGGGAGTTTTCAGGATGATAGACAGGTGTTTCCCCCAGGAGTGACCTGGGCAAACTGGGTCCTTGGTGGGATCAGCCCCAGCTGAGATCCAGCCCTGCTGCACTGGAGCTGTCGTGGGCTTTGTTCAGAGCCGCTGCTCCACAACTGCTGGGGCCGTGCGTGTCAGCAGGGACAGGCGGCAAAACCGTCTTTGGCTTTGCCTTCTTAATGCATTTGTTGTGTAGTGAAAGGCTGAAGGCACGTAAGTGCTTTGTTGAACAGAAGCCAAAGCAAGCTGCTATTCAGAATGCACCCCCTGTTTCCAAGTATTTCATTTATTTTGTAATTAAGCAATAATTGCTGAGGCACTGGGCACTTCTTCAGGATTAATGACTTGCTGGGGGATGGCAGAAGATCTGATCTGCGGTGGAACCATTTTCTCCAGCAAATACCTGCCTGTTACTGCCATTCTGAAATGAGTACAACAACACAACATGCTAACATATGGGTTTTGCTGTTAGCAGCTGAGGGATGGGGAGCAGGCATTAATGGGTACCTTAGGCAATCAGGTTGCTTCAGTTGTCTCTCACCATTCCATTCAGAGCACGGTGTTTTATTAGTCACTTGGTGAATGAAATGGCTTTTTAATTGCTCAGAATCACTTTTTAAAATTACAGCACTCTCTCCCCTTTCCACAGCCCCTGGGGATCCTCTTAAATCCTTTTTCTTCCTTTGCCCTGGAGAGAACCAGTTCTAGTGTGGCAAAGAGGAGCCTGCCTGCAGCAGTTTCCTTTTTAATTTGGACACTGGGAAAAATATAAGCCATTTAGAAAACAGAAGATTCACAGTTTTGGTGCTGAAAACGCTCTGCTCCCATAATTTGCAGGTTGCTTAAGGAGTAGCCCACCCTGCCTAAAGCTTTAAAGTCTTCACAGTCTTGACATGCCGCTCACTTCTGTTAGTTCCTACATCTGTATGTTTTTAATGGCCACAGCTCAGTGCAGTACCCAAACCCCACTGCTTCTTGTGTCCTGTGGCACCAGGAGCTGGCTCAAGCCATGTCCCATAGCAATGTACTTCCCAGGAGTAGTGTTGGAGCTTTAAATCTCTCTAGGCACTAAAGCCCAATAGCAGGCAAAAAGAAAGGTGTGTCCCAAATGGGTGAGTGGCAGCACGAACATTTCCAAAGGACTATGGGAAAAGCTGCTACAGGATTGGAGCCATCAGATCGCCAAGGCGAGCAAGTGGAGAAACATTTGTGAAAAGCATATAGGACAATAAATCAGTTCACAGTGTCCTAGCAGGCTTTGGAACAGGAGTCAGTGGAGATTTGCTCTCTCAAGTATTAGTTAATGTGCTAACTGCGCGATTGATTAATCCGTAGGTACTTCCCACAGCAAACTTCAATACTGGCATCCACACTGCTGTTTTCAGTTGGCATGGCTGCCTTCCCAGAGAGATTTCACACAGGAACAATTGGGGTGTTTTTTCTCCATGCTCTTTCTGCCCCCTTTAAAAGTACCAGTTTTATATCTGTGCTTTGAACAACAGCAGCGTTGTTGCCCAGCCGCAGTGTGTTCACTGAGGGATCCCAGAGCTGCTCTCCATCCCTTAATTCTGCCCCTTCAACATAAGGAGCCCTGTTACTCAATAGGGAACCTACTGGCTTGGAGTATTTAGAAGCGAAAATGTCAGACACTAACTACATGGCACAAAGCTAAAAGTGGTTTAAACTGTGAGGAAGACAAGAAAGCAAAGCTCACCTCTTTGCCCATACAGCTGTTCAGCCCTCTTTTCCCCTTCTAAATTCCTGAGCTGATGCCTGTCAGTGAAAGACAGAAACAAAGGCACCCCAAGCTGTGGGCATCCCTCCCATTTCCTCCAGCCTGGCCAACAGCTGGACCAAACAAATTTCAGCGGCATCCTCTTGAGACCATTACACTGTCCCATGTGCCTGTCCTCACCCTTTTCTTTTCCCCCTCTTATGTTTCCTTGTCTTAGTTGCCCAAAACCCAGCATTTAATCTTGCTTGCCCCAAAATCCAACCGTGAGCCAACCATCCAGAAAGAATGAATTATTCCTGGTGATACTTTTGCCAACCGCCTGCCTGCCGCCTGTGGGACCCCTGCTCTGCTGAGCTTATGCTGTTGTGCTCAGAGCTGGGAGGAACTGGTGCTGTACAGTCTCTCTTGAATTCACACAGAATTGATGCAGATCCTTGTGCCACCCATAACTCTTTGGGTTTGACTGCACCTTTTGGCAAAGAACACATTTCCCAGAAGTTCAGCAAGTTGTCTGAGTGACAGTAAATGATCCATGAGATGCAGGGCTGATACATGGCTCTGCTGCCCCACCTCCTTCCCCATCACTCAAATGCTACTGTTCCAAACCTCACCACAAGTCCTGGATTCACGCAAAATAAAAGCTACAGAGTACAAGATCTGCTGTTGCCCATAACTCCATCAAAATCAAAACTAGCTGTAGAAATTTTTTTGGTAAATTGGCAAGTCTGGATTTACTAAGTCAACGATTTTGATCCACCCCTGTTCTCCTCAGCTTAGGTGAGGGGAGCCAGCAGCCCCTTGTGCTGTTTCCAGCATGCCAGCACCATTTGCCTTTGCTGGAGGGTACCCAAGCGGAGGGCTCTGCCCAGGTCCTCAGATCAGTAGCTTAAAAATTTCCTGGTCACCAAATTAATTCAAATGATTGTCTGTCTGGGGCTGTCTTTGCTTGTAGTCATGTTTTTCCAGGACTCAGGGGTTGTTGAGCAGCTCCTCCCAGGAGCTCAGTGTGCAGTGTTGAGTAAGCAAAGGTTGTGGTAGGGACAGCAAAGAGTCAGTCACTTGTGTTAGAAAACCTTTCTGTGAGCTTCACGTCAGGGGAAGGAGATGTCTGTCTTGGTCAGCATGTTTCTACCAGCCTCGTTCTTCGTGTAGTCATCTGTTAATAACTCTGGGCTGGCATCCAGCCCCGTTCTCCATCTCAGCACTGTATCTATTGCAAGCTGATGGTGTGAGCGAGTGTTCCCTCTGTCCCAGGGGATGCCAGCACTTGTTGGGACCTTTGATGGTGTGTATCTGATTTAGAAAAAAAAGGAATCAAAAACCCTAATACAGAAAGGGTGCTATGTTTTTTCAGGGACCAGATCCGTTACTGAAGGACTCTCTGTTGTCCAGTAACATCTGAAGATGAGCAAATTTTAGCAGATCATCCTCCATTCCAGCACTTAAGACAGGATCATAACTTATGTCTTTACTAATTGTTTAAAACACAATTAGCTCTGCAAATCGTAGCTGTTTTGTAGACACATCCAGACTTAGTTCTGGAGTTACTTAGACATGAATAAATTACAGGGGTCAGTCTTCTGACCTGAGCAAGGGACTGCAATAACTCGCTCCATCAAATACTTCCCTTACAGAGTTTAATAGAGACCCATGCACAGAGCATGCAGCGTGCAGAGCTGGTAGGACTGTGGCTCACATTCCCATCTTGCTTTGGGAAGGGATAACATAACATGTCTTGAGGCAAAAAACCTCAGCATTTTTTCTAAAGGAGAGAGAACGAGGGGGGAGGAAGTGTGGAGGGTTGTAAATACTTTAAATGTTACATAACTAAGACACTTCCCCCCTCCATGCCTGAGTCTGCATGTGTACAGGGGTATTTTGACTCTGGTTCCTTTTGTAAGGTACCCCAGTAGTTACTACTCCTAAAAGGACTAGACAAAAACTAGGGGGGTTCTATCACTCATTTCAGTGGTTAAGGTCTGATCTGATGGTCGTTTGTACGCACTGAACATATTTCCCTAGACCTTGACTGGGAAGGTGATGTAGGACCTGGAAACCTCCCGCTCTGTGACTGCTGAGTGTGAGAACACGAGGTGCTCCAGGCTCCAGTGTTTGCAGTTCATTTGGGAGGGAGGTACCATATGCACCAACTGTGCACAAAACCTTCTTGATAGAGAGCAAAAGGGATGCTAATTCCAGCACTGGGCTCAGACACACTACTGGTGAGCAACCAGAAAGGTTTAAAAAGAAATGCTGACTAAATTAAGCAAATCAAGCCAGCAGATGTGCTCTTCAGAAGAGCACAGCTGTCTTTTAAATGTCTCTCCCACTGAAATTACATTCTCAAGAGTTTTTTTGTCCTTTTTACTTTCTTCAGGATCATCCATGAGGATGGCTTCTCTGGAGAAGATGTGAAGCAGTACAAGCCAGTGGTCTACAGCAACACTATACAGTCACTGGCAGCTATTGTCCGTGCCATGGATACCTTGGGCATTGAATACGGTGATAAGGAACGACGGGTAAGTTAAAATCGCCACTGCTTGGGTACAGACCGTGGAGCACCGAGGGACCCCAGAGCATGAACAGGAGGCATTTGCACAATCTCAATACCTTGGAGGGATAAGGAGGGAGGAGAGAAGATTTACATCACCGTTGTATGCCTATTGCACGTGCAGTTTGTGCAACAGAGGCACAATTGCATGTGACGTGCCATTTGTACACCTACACTGGGAAGTGTAGCCCTAGGGACCACTGTGTCACAAGAGCCACAATCTCTCGTGCCCTGGCACTAGTCAGGCCAGGGCAGAAAAATAATCTGTTGTCTAGGGACAGGCTGGACAGGGCTGCTGATAGATTTAAGCAAACAGTGAGAACATGCATCTTGTCTCCTGTGCAAGTACTGGACACACAGGCTGCATGAAATGATGAATCAGGGTCTTACTGCCATTCAAAGCCCTTCCACCAGCCTGCTAATGTAGGAAAGCTTTTAGGATTAACTTGATTGAGGCTTGACTGTCTTCTACTCACACATCCCTCATTTAAGTGTACCCAAACAGCAATTTCACTTGCAAACAAGGGGATGTGTTACTTCAGTGAGGTTGGTATGGGCAGGCTCTTAGGCAGCAGCATTGGCATGTGTCTTATCAGAACAGCTCTGTGATGCCTGGCAGCCTTCTTGTGCTGCACACCTAGGCCAGCCTGTCCTTTTACAGTTGCTACTCTGTGATTACTTTCACCAGCTCCCTTTTTTAAACAGTGGCTCCTCTATGAGGGTCCCCTGCCAGCCTCTGCCTTGCCTTTTTGCATTTCTGGCTCAGACCAAGCCCACACAGAGGAACTCAGAGTCCTAGAGTGGAGTCAAAACCACCCTTTTTGCATGCTGCAATCCCAGAGAAAATAAAACTACTTGATTTCACTGGAAATAAAATAATTTCAGATTGAAGACCTGGTAAAGGCAAAGTCCTATATGCCATTGAGTTTGTCATGACTATTTTTGGTAGCTATCAAATGACAGATGTACAACGTACTCCAAGCTCCTTATCTGAGGGTTGATAATAAAAGCATTTGCTAGAAGGGATGCCAAAATCCTGCTGTGGTGTTACTGTATGAAGAGGTACCTTATTTCTCCCAATCGCAAAGAGAGCACTTTGATTTCTTTGCATCTGGGGATTTTCCCGTAGGAACTCTAAATCCTGGAGACATTTCCATCCCAAACGTGGAGATGATACTATAATGGAGTTCTTGTGAGCTTGCCGAGAACTGATGCTGATGGCTTTCGAACTGAATACATTAATCTGTTGATTACTCGGTGACTCAGCTCTCAGCAAGGCAACGTATCTCGCTCAGCTGAAAACCTATGCCTAGGAAAACAGAAACAAATCATTCTCCATGTCTGATAAACAGTCTGTGGCAGACAGCTTCAAAATGTAAAATTTCTTTTTCTTTTTTTTTTTTTAAACGCCTAAAGTCCTAATTTGAGGAGGGAAAACTCATCACTGCTTTAGTGCCAGGCCTGGCACAGTACAGGGTGTGGAGGAGGAGAGCTGTTATCAGGACTGCCAGGAACGAGAGGTGGAGTATTGGGCTGTACAAAATGTTGTGTCCGTTCATATTCCTATGGAAAAGATGCCAAGTGTTCCTAGGGTTGTACGATAACTCAGGCTGGAGAGGGGCTCAGGAGGTGTCAAGCCCAACCCCTGCTCAGGTAAAGTCTGAGGTCAAACCAGGTTGCTCAGGGCTCTACCCAGTTGGGTCTGAAATCATTCAAGGATGGAGACTGCACACCCTCTTTGGGCAACCTGCTCCACTGCTCTTACAGTCCTCATGACGAAAAGGTTTCTCCTTATGTCTAGTGTGAATCACTGTCGTTTCAATTTATGCTTTATGGCGTAGGGTTCTTGTGTTATGCTTTGCAAAGTAAAAAGCAAGTTAGATTAAGTTCTCCCCAACCTTGTTTCCCCTAAGATATGTAGTTCTGGAGGAATTACTCCTGTCTTACAAAGGTGTCATGCTGAGTGTGTCAGACAAGCCTGCCACAAGCCCCTATAAACCAAACCACTGTCTGGGAGGACGAATCAAGGTATCTGTTCCCTTTGTAGATGGCAAAAATATTTCTTCATCCAGCAGCAGACAAAGGGGAAGGAAACCAAGTCTCTCAGGCTGTGATCTTCTACTTGCTCCTTTCTCTTAGGCGCAGAAAGTTGCTGGTATTAGCATGAAATAGTATTTATTTTAATCTTACAAAGAAGCACATGGCTTCTGCTACCCTGCTTTTGTTATTAATGCACAGCTGCTATAAAGAGAGGCCATTAAACAGGCGATTTGTTGAGTATTATGCTACGTGGTTCATCCCTTTTCAAGCAAAGCTTTTCTATTTTAAAAGTCATTCCTCAGCCAAGGGTTTCCAATGCAAATCTTTTAGTGGGGGATTTTCCCCTACTCATCACTTAAGCCCCCAAGAGAAGGGAGCTCCGAAGGGGGAGCCAGGGCTGTGGCTGCTCGAGCCTGATTCAGCAGCAGGGAAGGAGGGGACATGGGCCTGGGGCAGGTTTTCCCCAGGGACCATTTGGCTATTACTGCTTCCTGCATCCCGCTTTCTGAGAGATGGATCCGTACCTGTATCCCTTCCAAATGGCACCCTGGCCATGTTTCAAAGTGAAAAAACCCTCCCCTACTTAATAAATGCTTGTTCTTATTGAGACAAAATAACCAAATCCTCTCACTGTTCTCATTTTTCTCCTGCCCATAGTTGTACCTCCAGTATTTAGTCTAATAGAAGTGAAAAGACTGGGGGAAGACTAAATCCCCTTGGTTTTGGCGGTCAAAGTGAGATCAGTGTAGGAAAGAGGACCTAAAAAGACAAAATAAGTCACAAAAAGCAGATGCTCCAGGTCTTGATGACCCTCTCTGCTGATAAGGACTTGTCCCCAGGTTAAGAACAAAACAGTCTGTGTGTAGGATTTCACTTCTATGCATGCCCCTTGTCCAGGGCAGTGGGTTTTCTTGCAGCTGTGCCCGGCTCACAAAGGGTTCATGGCCTGTGGGCAGCACCCAGGTCCTTGTTCCATGTCCTTCAACACGGCAGGCAGGAGCACATCCCAGCAGCTCATGGCACGTTAGCACTGCACACAGCATGGAAGGTCAGGCTGAAACTCCAGAAACGCTGTGCAAGTGCAAAGTCACAAATCCTTTACGTGGTACAAGAGGGTGGGCGGAAAAGGAGCAGTCAGCGCAGAGACAGGAGCCAGCTGCAGGAGAAGTGGCATCCGTGGGTGTTGCTCATCTCCAGGGCCACCACTGCCCTGGCTCTGGATTCCTGACAAGCCAAGGGGTTACATGCAGGAAGAGAGGCAGAGGCTTAGTCTCGCCTGCCTACTCAGGGCTCTCCAGCTGGTCTGTAGGGCACTACTCAGTCCTTACCTTGATAATTAGATTAACAGGCAGGAAAGAGTCAGGCTGTAACATGTAGCCTGTGGATTAAATGGTTCTCTAAAGTGCAAATGTATTAATAAAACAAGCTCCTCACTGATTCCATTACAGTGTACCCAGGCAGAGCAAATGGGAAATGGAGGTTTGAACCAGGAATCTAGAAGTCAGTCCAAGTGTTTGGAAAGGATCAAGCAGGAAGGGCAGGGCAGGGATGGATTTTCATATCTCTATTTGAAGATCTTGTTCGAAACCTGGCTTCAGAAACCCCAGCCAGAAGAAGCATAAAGTCTCTTCCTCTATGGGTCAGTGCTGACCCCAGAAGCTGCTTGGAAATGCAGACTTGCAATCGCACTCAGGTGAAATGCCAGAGCTGCAGCCAGGCTGGGAGGCCTGGGGAGTGTCTTCAGGTTGGACTGGTCTCAGGCTGCAGTGGGCATCCTGCCCCATGCAGGCTGGTATGAAAACAGCTGTGGAGCATGCACATATTTTCATAAGCCAGACAGAAACAGGCTGAAATTGTTCAGAAATTACTCAAGTGAGAATCCAGATATCAGTTGCGTGGCTCAGATCCAACTGTCTGAGGTGACAGGTTTAGCGCTTGGGGTCCGGAGGTGGCAGGCAGTGACCTTCACACTGAACTTTTTCCCAGTGTGAGCCTGGACATGTCTCTGCTTCAGCTATGAAAGGGAAAACTAAAAAGCTGCTAAAATGTTAAAATATTTAGATAGGGATTTTTTTTTTCTTTCGGACTTTGTAGGAGAATGTGTCTGTGGTGACCTTCTGCTGTATACAGTGTTCAACTCCTGAACTGTGAGCCAAACAAAGATGTGCTGGGACATTTTAAAATACTGGCTAGTAGCCCTTAAACAAAACCTTCTGTAGTGTAACTGAACAGCCCACCCGGGGTGGCTGGCAAAGAGGTCTGTGTCAAATCTGCTTCTGAACAGAGAGGTGCCTGTAGAAACCTGGTGCCTCCAGCCTCTTTCCCTCTGCATGTGCCAAAAGGGGATTTTAGGAGCTGCCCTCTTCCTTTCATTCTTGCTTGGCAGTGGCAGGAGCAAAGTCACAGCCGCTGTCACCTGCTGCCTTCCAGGCGCTGGAGGGGAGCAGTGTGGGGGAGGATCTCTCTTTCGTAAGATCTGCTCCTGTGTAACTGGCTTTTTGTACTTGTCAGCTCAAGATATTGCGCTACTTCATTTGAGTCAGGTATCTGTTTAGACCAGCTGGCTCCTACTGTGTGTCCCTAACCCAAGCTCTCTCAGAAATGCAAAAAGGCTGCTAATAACTTTGGGGAGGGCAGGTGAGGTTAATCAGGCACTTCCATGCTGGTGGGAAGCCTTTGTTAGCTACCTGGGTGATCTGGGGGATGGACACGGGATTCCTGGGCTTGTGCTGCTTGACTGAGGATGCAGCCAGTCTTGCATATCTGCTGTTGTGAGTGATGGGAACTAAGGGTGCTTTGTAGAAGAGCAGGATGGAGTGGAAGAAAAGGAAAAATGGAATAAAGGGGAGGCACTAGACATGCCATTTTTACCTAGTGTCAGCATTTGTCTGGTTATCCAGCTGCAGACAATGTCAACTTGCAGTAGTCACAGCTCACATATAATCATATTTACTGTGCTGTATCAGACCCAGTACAAATACCCAAGTAACAGTCCAGGACAAATATTTCAGCCTGCCCTTCGTAAAGGTCTGTCACTTTTCCATTAAGGCTGAAGCCATGTTAAACAACTCCCTCTTGGTGTTTCCACAAGGTGCATTTCAGTTGCCATCATTTAAGTTTCTGAGCACTGGGGAACAAATAAGGGCAGGGCATTTCTTGAGAGGTGGGAAACATGAAAGAGCGGAAAGCACTTGTTATTTTCACAGCCTGCCTTGTTGCCAGGGAGATGGTTGGCTCATTCAAGAAACGCTCGTGGTTGCTGGCCAAGATGGCCAATGTATTTGGAATCTTTGCTGCAAAATGAGGGTGTGGGAGAAAGAGGGAAACAACAAAGAACAAGGGAAAGCCCAGAGTAAGCTCTGCCTGCATGGTCACAGGGCATGACCCACACGCCCAAACAGCACCACTTCTGGAGTCTCTCTAACCAAAGCAGCAGCTTCTACATTCCACTAATATATTTTCCTTCTTTGGAAATCCCTTGAGCCCCTGAAAATACAAGATCTTTCCTAATAAATGATAGCAGTAAATTAACAGCAGAGCACAAAGGCAGTTTATGATAGTCCTTTGTGCCAACTAAAAGAGCTTGGAACAGTCTACTTCCATGCCTTTGCTGTGCCTCTTAGGGAGAGTCAAACTCTCACATCACCAGGAGGGATCCCAGCCAAGTCAGCTGAGACCCGTGGCTGAAGCTGGGAGACCTTGCTTTGCAGCAGCAGTGGCAGCACAGCCTGGCCCTCTGCTCCTGCAAAGCTGAAATCGTGGTCATCAAGTCCATCACATATGGTGATCTTCACATGGCAAAAAAGATCCCCCAGAACCAGTGTCTGCTTTGCTGTACTCATGCTGCTAATGAAGACAGCCAACAGAAGGGAGACAAAAGCAGCTGGAGCCATGGCTATAAACACATCGTGGCTTGCTCTCACAGGCAGAATTTGGCCTAGAAGAGGCATCCAGTTAAATAAGCAGGTTGGTTGTTTGGGGGTTGCGAAGTCTTCATGTAGAGTTCTACTTTGGGCTAAGCTGGTCAGCCTGTCCTTCCTTCTAACCTTTCTGAGTAATTCCTGTAGAAAACTACAAATTCATTTAGGGCAAAAATGTGATGTTAACTCCTGCGCAGCATAGATTACAGGGGCTGCAATAATGACAATGAGCAGTAGTCAGAATCCCAGGCTTCTGCAAACATGTGACAGTGCTTTTGAACAGGGAGAAATCCTGACTTTGAGAGAAGGGAGATTGTTTCAGCTCCTAGGAAAAAGGGAGAGAAGGGGACTCAAAGCAGAAATAGCCCAGAAAATGTAGTAGTTGTAGAAACAACTGGATGCTCTAGGCAAGCAACTGAACCACATGGCCAGTGCTGCACCAGAGGCTGTACCAGTAACCTTTCTTTCAGCAGAAGACTGTCAATCACTTACATGAGCTCTAAAAACCCAAACTTCCCCAGGGTGGCCCAATGTACTAGTTTTAGTTAAAATTCCTAAAGAATGAAAAAAGACAGCTTGAAATGGATCCAAAAGGAGGCAGGGGAGAGTGGGTGGCAGTCGCGTAGCACGTTGGAAACACGTGTCGTGTGGAAAGCGGCTTGCTGGAAAGTGCCACCTTGATGTGCCAACATGATGTTTTTCACATTGGTCCTGTTTCAGGATGATATCCATGGTGTTGGCATGGCAATCCTCACTCAAAAGTAAACACTGGATGTGCTTTTTGGGCTCTCCTGGACACTGATGGTGAATGGGCAGCAGTCGGGACAGGGTGGGATAGAAGTTCACCGGATGTTCCAATCCATCTGTGCAGTCAGAAATATGTTCCTAAGAAACTCATTTCTAGGGAAAAAAAGTATTGTGAAGCACTTCAGCATCATTTCTAAGTGAGCCAGATGAGAATAAGAGATGTGGTCACACCTTAAAATGCCACCAGATCTGTTTCTTTCGTGAACACTTGGCATCAGCCAGGCACTGTAGGCTGGTGATACTTGCTGTCCATGCTGCTTTCCCAATTCTGAGATGAGTTTTATAGCTAAACATCCTACAAAAGCACTGACCAGAACAGATGCCATCAATTAAAACTAGCCTTTTAATTTTCTTTGAAGAAAAACAGAAAATAAAGAGATGTCTCAGGGGGTCATTGATAAGAAAGAGACCACAGTCACCTTTTTCCAGCTGCAAGCTCCAGACTGAGTCTAATAACATCTTTCACCACCTAAAGAAGGCTTTAAGAAGATGGAATCTGAGTCTTCCCGGAGAGACACATTGAGAGGACAAGGCAGCGGTCGCTGATGCCAGGAAAGGGAATTACAGTCAGAGATGGGCTTGGGCTCATAGTGCTTTCCCTCTTCTCTCCATGGCATCAGCAGAGATCAAGGCAATCTGCACTTGAAGGAATACCCATCCCTTTGGGTATTAGATGAGTGGAGGGATAAGAGAGGTCTGAGGATGTTGGTGTATGGGAGGATCAGGGAAAATAGGAAATACCTGAAAGGTAATTTTTACACTATGGGTATTGCCTTCCTCTTCAGCCAACCACCAGCAGAAAAGCATCTCTGATAAGTTCTCCTGGCATTGTCTGCTCCCTGGATGGTGGAAAACACAGCCCCTTCAGGTGCAAATCCATCTTTAGAGATGTTAGTTTTTTCGTGGTGCTTCTGCTGTCAGCTGACATTTCAGGCTTGATTTCTGAGGAATTAACAACACTAGTCCTCCAATGCATCTGTGAAAAGGATCCTCATTTCCCCTAAAACTGTCCAACACCCCTGTTCACCTGTGAAAATGCAGACTCCATGCCATAGGGAGGTAAGACCTTCCTACTCCTTGTGTGCAAGCTCTCTCTTTTCACTGAGAGGGGAATGTGTTTTTCCTTCATGAGCTTTATGTGTTTGATACTGATTTTTTGGATGATGCAGGGGATATTTTCAGTTTGAAAAGAGGAAAAAAAACCCAGCCATCCCTGTTCCTTGGAAGAGGGACTACCTGCCTTCCCCTGTGAGATTTGTTATTCAAATGCAGATGCAGTTAGGACTGCCAGGGCCATGGTGTGACAGGGAAGAGGCACAGAGAGGAGAGTGAAGCAAACATGGGACTGTAACATTAGCAGCAAATTAATGAGAGGTGGAGTGCTGCTTTCCATTCCCACAAGATACTGATGGAAGAAGGAGCCCCGGAAAGCATGAGAGTGGGACAGCACAAAAGACAAAGTGTTCAAAACTATTTGGCAGCTGGAGCAGAGCCGTGAGAAGGTGAAAACCTTGTTGCTGGAGAAGGGGCTTCCTGGCAGCTCTTGAATCCGGGTCAGGCAAGAGCTGGCTGCACACCCCATCAGCTCCTTCTTGGTGGATGGCACAGCCTGGCCAAGGCAGATTCCGTCCTATCCCAAGGAGCTCAGCACAGCCATTCCTGACGGAGCAGACAGCAGTGGCCTTGCCCTGGGTGGCATCTGGTGTTGGTGAGCATAGGCAGACACTGTCTGTCCTTCACTGGAGCCTTTCTGCCCATAAAGGGATTGAAGGGCCCATAAGCCAGGACAAAAAATACATCTAGGTATTTGATGTACTCGCAACTGAGGCACTGAAGTTAAACGCTGACGTGGCAGAGGCTTCAAAGTTGCCTATACATGTTTCTGACCGTGTGGGTGATCAGGCACTCACTGAGGTCCTTCCAGAAAGTCCCCACCACGTTTGAGACTGAAGCTCAGGTTGTATCTGGCCACAGCCTTTTACAGGCAGGATGCTGCCTTCAGGTGTGATTGCAAGTCAGCTCTCCAAGCAGCAATTGCAGATCACTACTAACTACTCAGCACATTTCAAATACATGTCAGTTATTAAGTAGATTTATTTCCATCTCTTCTGGGAAATGTTGGGAAGCACTGCTGAGTCACACTGCTTACTCACCAGTTTTAGGGATGCCATTAAAAATATTTATTTTCCACATGCCTTCTGTGATGTTCCTATTATTTGGATGTGTCCAGATGTAAAATGAAAATATTTGTATAGGGTTTTCCTGGCCTTAAACAGATCTCTGATGCATAACTCACAAAAAGGCATAAAACAAGGGATCTATCCCTTGGCTCTGTTGTATGATGCTTGTTCAGGGATGGTGGTGAGGGGTAGTCTTTGCTCCAAAATGGCAGGAGCGCAGGCAGGCTGGGCTTGACACAGCTTGGGATGGAGGAATGAGAGTGTGAGCAGCTGCTTTGCTGTGCCCAGGCACATGGGAGAGGAGGGACATGGAACATGGAATATGTTCCTTGCTTACAGCAGATGCTCATAAACTCAGGACACAATATTCTGCCATGGTCTGCTGTGGCCACAGACCCCAAAGCAATTCAGTGCCCAAGGGGCACAATGTCAGGTGCCCTTGCAGGAGCACCAGGTCCAAGGGCACACCGAACCCGGGTGCTCGGCCACCTCACACTCTGTGAGAGGAGGTTTCGTTGTCAGCTTCAGCAGGGAGCGGTGTGAAAGCTTCACTGACAGCCTGCTTCCTTCACACCCTGAAATTAACCCAGACAAGGGAACGCACTGGAGCACAGGAGCCATTTCATGGCCTGTGGCTGTGAAGTCCCATCCTTCCAAAAGGGGAATTTTGCTGAGCTGGTGAGGCAAGGAGACAGAGCTCCCAGCTGATCGCTGCCCTTAAGGAAGCTAAAATGTGCCAATGCCATGCCCAAGCCCCACAAGGGGAATCCTGCCCATCCAAAGGGAGCAGCTGCTTCTCGTAGGCTGGCTCAGCCGGCCGGGGAGGGAGTGCTACAGCTGCCTTCCCTCGCACAGAGGCACAGTGGGATGGTGGCACCTCACACATGTCCCTTGTAGTGCATCAATCATGGGGATGGCAGAATGTCTGCCACACATGAAGACTTTATTACCCAAATACAGGTTTTACTGAGGCTATTAATTAGTATTGTGTACCTTGGTAATAACTGATTAAAGATACCACAAGGGAACTCATTTAACAGCTACAATTACTGCTTTGACCTCAGCCTTACCCACTGAGTCGGATGTGAGGGTGCCTGGCAGTGCAGCAGGGACCAGCCTCACCAGGGCTGCAGGAGCTCAAAGATGCTTTTCAGCCAGGTCAGAATTGCTGTGGTGAGTGACTGGGCAGGAGTTCTTGGTGTTTCATTCAAAGGAAGGAAAGAATCAAGCTCCAGATGAAGGTTAGAAACAACAAAGCCTCAAGATCGACTGTGAAACAGTATCATTTTGCACTGTGGCAATGTTTAGCCTTGTGGTCAAAGTCAGAGAGAGAAAATGTGGGGGGAAAAAGTGCAGGATACGTGAATTAGCCTTTGTCTGGTTTAGGGTCTTTGATAGACAGTCACGGGGGGCCCCAGGACACCTCATCCTTCCCCAGCAGAGACCCACATCTGCATCACATCACCCCAGAACCGCTCCAGGCAGCGCAGCACATCCCTTCCGAGTGTCAAATCCCACTCAGGAGCCAAAGAAAATCTCACCCACAGGCTTTGAGCACATTTCCTCCTTTTTGCTGTGCTATTCGTTTTCCAGGGCTGGAGGAGTTTCTGGTTTGCAACACATTGTATCTCTGTTGATGGTGTGACTGTTGCTAGATACTTTTCCCTTGCTAAGAAAGAATTCCCCTAGGTTGCCTATGTATAATTAAGTCCTCATTTTCCTACAGATTGGTTTAAGACTAGATTAACTCGGTTGATTAGAGGGGAATTACTCTTGATTTACACTGAAATCGTGGGAATGGAGAATCAAGTGACACACAGGAGCAATCCCACTGTAAATGCTCGGGGTAGCTACATGGTTGTCGACCACCTTTCTGTATTTGGAAACTCCCTGAGCAGATGTTTGTTCCTTTATGTGAAGGGGGGTGCTAAGTTGATCTTACCTGCAGGAAACACCTTACAGATGTTCAGCTGGGTATCCAGGTTGTTGGCTTATGTGTTGAGTACAACCAATTACTCTGTAGTTAGTCTGACAGTAAAACTGGAGCAAGACTGTCCTCCCGAGAAATTGCTTCCAGTTGGAAGAGGTTTTACCGGTCAGGATGGGAGGGGACCACATTGCACAGAGGAAAAGGAGCATCCAGTAATGAGAGAAGATACAAACAGACTTCTATCTCCAAAGTAACCCTTTACATGTTTGGGAAGGAAAAAGGGTCCCATCCTGCTCCAGAGGAGAAACCTCCTTGCCCAGCCCTCCTCAGGAAGGGCACAGCCAGACACAGTCATGCTCACTCCCTTTGGATCACAGCTCAGCCCTGTTCCCACCTGTGCCTCTGTCCATGCCCTCAAAGCTGAACAAAAGGAGGTAATGGCAGAGAAGGAGAGTTTTCTGAGTCCAGGAGAGTGTTTGGCTTACCAATTTTACTGAATTTTTATTTAAAATTGTGAGGGCTTTTAGTGCTGGTAGATGATATTACAGGCAATTATTATTATTTTTTTCTAAGAAGAGGTGCCAGTAGCCACCATCCAGTGAATTCAAGTTAGTTCTGTAAAGTTACAAATTCGCTTCTTCCAGGTGAGGAGCAGGTCTCACCTCTGTTTCTCCCTTCTACATGTCATCACATTTGTGTAGTTTTTTTCTTTTCTGCAGGGCAGGTTTGCAACACAGCATATCTGGAGGTGTGGTGTGACATTGTGAGTGCCAAAGACAGGGGAATTTTGGGCTAGTTGTTCCTTACCACCTCAACAGCAGCTTAGCCAAAGGTCTCAGAGCCATCTTTCTTCCAGCTTTTATTCTTTGTAATTGCTGTTATTGGTCCTATAAGCTTCAGAAAGCTTTTCTCTTGCCAAGTTCCTCTGCCATGAGCATGTTTCTAACTGGTGATATCTGTGCTGTTCTTATTTGAGTCCCTTGGTTTTAAATGGGCTTTTGTCTAACTCCAGCTGCCCTCAATGGGCATTGCAGGCGGCCCCCACCAAGGTAGACACCTTTTGCTAGCGAGCTCAAGTTCTGCAACTCATGGCTGCAGTGGCTTGTGAGTCTTCCCACGCTCACCGCCACTGGTGAGATCCTTCACCCAGGAAATGGCACCAGGTTAAATCTGCTGTCTGCAGTTGGGGTGTGCCTGCTGCTGCTTCAGCCTTCTTTATTTAATTTCCTCCAGAGGCAAAAGTCGTACCAAGGCTGAAAAGACCATATTCAGCATTACAGTGGATTGTGAGCCAAGTTCAGGCAGGTCTTGTGACAGGTGAGTAGGCAAAAATCCTTGTTTCCTTAACTTTCTCTTCAATAAAAGAACCTCAGGGAAGGATGTAGGATGATTTGTAGCAGCATGTAAGGCTCAGAGCTTCTGGGTCAGATGATCTTCATGTTGTTGCAGACCAAGTGTTGAGCATCTTCTATTTCTTGTTGGTGAGGCAAGCAAAAAATTTAAGACCTTTAAAACAATCCTTACCCTAAAGCCCTGCACTGTGTACCAGGAAGAGGAAGCCTGTCCCCCAGCACGAGGACTCTGAGCAATTTCAGCATCAAGGC
Source organism: Pardalotus punctatus (assembly GCA_013400915.1). NCBI lineage: Eukaryota > Metazoa > Chordata > Aves > Passeriformes > Pardalotidae > Pardalotus > Pardalotus punctatus. Next base: position 60,376 of record VZTX01015500.1, read on the forward strand.
TCCCCAGGCTGTGAGGTTTCGGAAACCAAGAGGCACCAGACCCAAACCACAGCAGTGCTTATTTCAGTCATGGGTTGTATGCACAGACATTGGATCAGCTTAAAAGCCACCTCTTGGGGTGACACTCCTTTTCTTGCTCTCCTCTTCCCATTCCTGAAGGAGCTGTAGGGTGCAAAGCCTGGCCCCACTCAGGCAGTGTCTGGGCTCAGTGTCCCCCAGCTGCCTTTAACCACAAGCCGGCCACGCCACCACACAGACACCTGTCCTTCCCTGGGCACTGCTGCACAGCATGGCCAAGGAGCAAGCCATGCCCACCACATTTCAAGTTATAAGAGAACACGATCAGCTGATACATTTATTTGTAAAAAGAAGAAAGATGATAAGGAGAGAGCTGCTAAATAGTAATCCACACAGGCAGCAGCAGCTCTGAGCTATCTTTTCACCAGTAAAATCTGTCCCCTAAAATTCTGGGCAGGCAAGATCCCAGTTCTGGGGTCACACTGCTTGTCAGCATGAATTTTCAGCTTTGTATCTCCAGGCCGATCCAAGAGCACAAAGGATGGACAGAGTGAACAGGCTATTACACTATGTCCCTTTCTCCTCTGCCATCAACTTTGCAAAGAAAGAGTGGGCAGCAAATAAACAATGAATGCTGATGGGGAGGGGAAGCCTATCAATCCACACTATCATTATCTGACTTGCCTTGAAATCCTCCAAGAGATTGCCAGGTATTAGTTCCAGTGCTGGAGAGTCTTCAGTGACCCTTTAGGAAGAGAACTGAGCTCGGGAACCAAGTCCACCACAAAGCACCAGCTTTCTGCAAGCTAAATTCCAGATATAAACAGATGTTCTCCCCAGCAGCCCTTACAAACCCTATTATACACATCAGGCAGCACCAGCATACAGTGCGGTTTTAAGTCCTTTTCTATAAGAAGCTGTAGGGTATTGCCTGGGATCAGAAAGAATGATTCCAGCAAGTTCCTCGAGCCAGAAAAATCAGATTTCACTTCATACTGATTATGCAGCTCCTGGTTCAGACCACGAGTTGCTGATCAGTTTGCTACACTTGAACCACAAAGGAGGTTTAATAGTGCCAGGACAGTTTCCAGTTTGTCCCTAATGCCCCCCCACCAGCACTGAACTGAATTCTTATCTTGGCTGTTCTAGAGAGAGGTGGTCATCCATGGGCTAAAGAGTGGGGTCTCATCAGGTGGGCAGAGGCAATGCTGACTTTGCTCTGACCTTCTTTGCTGAACCAGACAGCTCCTCTCCTTTGGGGCAGGGGCTGGGGTAAGTATCACTGCTTCCTCTCATGACAGGTGGCAGGATTCAGGTGAGCTTTGCTCAAGTACCCTCTGCGAATGGCAGCCTGAGTCCAGGCATGCCACGGGGAGACAGCAGCTTCATTTCTGTTTCCTCTCAGTTGGGCTGGAAGGGGAGACTGCTAATGAAAAGTGCCCATTAATGCCTGTGATAAAGGTGGTAATGCTGAGAGATTAAATTCTTCCCGAGCCACAAAGACTTGGGGGTTACAATAGTTGTGTGCTTGGACCAGACATCACAATGTTCTGTGAAACAATTTGCTGAACCACCAGCACCTTGGTGCAGACACAGAAAATTACACCTGTAAATCCAGGGCAGCTGAAGCAGTGACGAGCACCTAAATTTGGATAGACATATGCCAGGAGCAGTCAAAAATAAAGGGCTTGATGTGTGGAAGGAAAGGAGATCCAATTTCACTTGCAGGACCACCAGCAAAGATGGCTGTTTCCAGCTCGTACAGGAAAGAAAGGGGCAGTAGGTTCTGGTTGAATGCTAAATAGAATAGCAAGTAGTGGAGTGATAAACGTAGCATCTCTGTAACTGCAAAAGGTTGTTCTAAAGGTCAGATCTGCATGTACTCTCCTAGCTCTGTGAACAGCTATTCCTTTCATCCACAAGTTGAGCTTTTGGCTGGGACAGGCTGAAATAAACAGGGCTAAAGCTGTCCCATCCGTTATCGCTGGGAATGGCTTGGCTCCAAGAGCAGGCTCTGCCTCTGCAGATACAACACATGACATGGCAGGGAGCAACCCAAGAGGGCAGATGGCTCACGTGGACCATCCTCACCACCAAGCCTTCATCCCTCGGCTTCAAAATGCTGCAGTGCCCCTCTGCGGAAAGAGAGCAATGCCGTTGTGCTCTGCCAACACACCCCGAGCACAGACCTGCTGGTCAGCATCCCTTTGAATGCACAGGCAGAAGTCAGAAGCCTTTTGCTCCATACACACCGCCCAAGGCTGTTTAGCTGGGATTAGGCTTCTTTTTCCACCCTCTAAGATGGGATGTCAGGAAAGCAAGACTGGCAGGCCTGCCTGTGTGTTTTCTCTCTCTCATAGCAAGTCAAAACCAAAGGGCCCCACAGTGCTGGTGGCACAGACAGACAGGTTGACAGCCACTCTGCACAGAATGGCCAGACAAGGCTGGTGGTAATCCAATCCTGCTCTTCCCATGCTTTTATGGATGTCCTTCTGTTGTAGTGGCAATAGGGTATTGGCAACTAAGAAACAAAACTAAAACCAAATCAGTTTATTAAATGTCAAATAGAGTTGGTGTGTCTCACAAAAATCATCCCATGACACCAAGACAGAGTGCAGGGACTCTCTGGACATTCATTCAGGAGTAGAGCTCCTGCAGCGAACACACAGTGCCAGAGGGGAAGGGGATGGTTCCTTTGGGTCTGCACGTTGCCATCATCTCTTAAGTAGCCATCCTGCCTTCTTCACACACCAGTCCAGAGATGCTGGAGCCAGCCAGCTCCGAGACACCTGTCTCAGCAAAGCCATTTCTATCTTAATGTGTAGGTGGAGGAAGGCAGATACATCTGCAGGCTGTGCTAAACCTCAGCAGCCTCCACAGTGAGGTTCTGCTGCCACCAGCATCTCCAGGTGCTCCAGAGGGAAGGTCCTCAAACAGGTAATAGAGCTATGTCCGTTATGAACAGAGCATTGGGTGTCCAGGAACTTTCTGTATCAACAGCTGTCTGTACCTGCTGGGCCGGTAGACGTGCAGTAGGTTGAGAGATGATTCCTCAGTGGAAGTAGCTCACCTTCATCCAGAAATTTTTTAAATGTTGTCAATGACCCCTTGGTCTCTACACAGAAGAAAACATAAGCTGAAATACTTAATTTGGGCATGTGGAACTAGAGAAACTAATCTTTGCTATCCTGGGAATCAGCTATCCAGGGCTTGAGCCAGGAAGACTGTAAAGTGCTCTGGTTGCTGGTGAAAGAGCTGATCCTATAATACTCTTTTGCACTGCAGGTTTCAAGAAGCAACTTTTTGTTGGTCTATCTTGCTGTCCTATTTATAACCAGCTTACATAGAATAAAAAGTGTATAATTCACAGTGCTTTCTAATTAGATGTTGTAACTACAATCCTATTTCACGCCACTCTAATTTGCTCCATCACAGTATTTTCGAGTTTTGTAGTAACTATATCATGCAGGGCAAACTCTTCAAGGGTTTGAAGCCAGCAATTATGCACCACTTTGATTTGTACATAAAGCCCCAAACACATGGCAACATCCATCCCATCATGACGCCTGAAATACCAGGATTAAAAGACTGTTGAAGCTCTGTCCAAAGGCAGGAGGTGCTTAGTCCAAAGTGTGGCAACTCAGAGCAAGCTTGCCAGGCTAGAGGAGATTTTGCAATCCCAGTCACTTCTGACCTTTCTAAAAGGACTGAATTTTGAAGAGTCCATATTTGGTAGATCTCCAGAGCAATCTACATCTAAGTTTGTGGCTGACATTTAAATCTCTAAAAATGGAAAAGGGCCTTTGACACTTGAGCTTCAAGATTATTCACTGTAGAGGGAAAGATCTTGGGAGTAACTGGACTAATGTAGTTAAGCAAACATGAAGGGATTAGCACAGGGCAGGATTAGACATTCCCCATTAACACACTGGCATTTGGAATACCAGAAGAAGTGTGGGCTGATCCTCTATGTATTGTAAGTGACTCTGTTCAACTGCTCACCCTGTTTGTGCAGATCAGATAACCACTTCGGATCATTAAGAAACTTCTTGGTAGGTGTGAACACCAAAGGCTTGTTAAATGCAGTGGCAAAACTAGCCACAGAAAGTTCTTCCATGTATGTTTTAACCTTGGACTTCTGGTTCGCTCTTTGAAAGTGTTTATGTAGGTAAAAAAAAAAAAAAAAAAGAAAAGAACAACCAAATACATTTTCCTGGTATTCATCAAATGAAAAAACACAGTAAGACTGTAGAGTCCCTGTGATATTTTCAGATGTTCTCAGCTATCTGTTTAGCTTAAGAGTTCCAACTTCAGGAAAACAACCATTTCAAAAAGTGCTCTATATCTGGCTTTGCTTCCACCTCTTTCTTAGAGACTGAAACCCTTGAAATCCTGCAGATATGTGTTAACACAGCAGAATTGGTCTTGCAAGCCTCTGCCTTAAAGAGAGCAGCAGCTCCAGGTTAGGGCTTTCCTTAGCTGAGCTGTTGGAAGTAAACAGCAAGAAGGTGCCAAAGGATTGTCTCTCCCTTTCCCCCCTCTTCTCCCAACCTTCCCTGCCCCAGCCACACCAGGCACGAGCATCCCCTTGCACAGGGCCAATCCTCAGCCTGAGCAAATCCAGCTCCCTTGGAGTCAATCTGGCCCCAGGGCTTGTTTTGGTATTTTACAACAGTACAAATAGAGCAACATTTCATAACGTTCTAATGAGGCACATTGAGGAATGCCCAGGAGACAGAGACAATATCAGTGTTCCTTGGCACAGAGAGAAAATCAAAGGCATTTGTTTGTTATCTGAAATGTCGATCTGTGTTCCTTTCAGTGGTGGGCAGACGTTTTTATAGTGTAGGTTCCTGGAAATACTCAGATGTCACTGTCAGTGTGTTCTAAAAGCAGTATTTATTTTCAGATGTACCTATAAAAACTTAGACTGAAGCACGGAAATATTCAAAGCCATTACAGGATTATTAGGTTTTGAGTAGTGGTTTGCACTCTGCATGGCCCCAAAAGACACAATATTTGTGGACTCTCTTCTTCCATTGAACAGGAATGTTATCACTGAGTTGAGAAAGCCCTAGTGAGAGAGGAGTCTTTGCCCACTAAATTGCCCAGGGCGGAGCCACCCAGCAGAGATCGAACTGAATCACCGACTACATCTGGCCAGGGCATTGAGGAAACACCATCTCTCTCCTGTTAAAGTGAACATTTGGGAGCAACTGATTTGGATCTCTGCTTGATATGTCAGAATTTAAACCAGTGCTATTAGCAGACATCACTACTGCACATCCCACTGCACTACAGCCCAGCCCAGCTCACAAGCAGGTGATCTACCAGTGTCCCAGGATCAGCCCCTTCCTGCGAGCTGGCAGGGTTCACCTCTGACAGCTAAGGACTGCCCTCTGAGCACTGTCATCACCCTCCTGCCTGTCCCCTGGGTCATGACAGCTGCTAAAATTTCATCTATGAGCCTAATAGTGCCTTTAGAGGATCAGAGAGTCACAGAATATCAACGGGAAGGGACCCATTAGGATCATCACATCCAACACCCCGCTCCTCACAGCACAAACTAAAACAAAATTATATGACTAAGAATATGCTGTTCATTCTATCAAGCTTGGTGCTTTTTTTATAGTTTGGACCCTTGTTAAAGATTTTCCACTTCTCTAGCCTTGGTAATCAGAGACATACCCCAAAGGCAAAATACTGATGACAGATGATTGTCTGTCCCTTTTCCATCTTTTCCTCTTTGGAGTCTGTCTCAGGCTCATGCTGGTCCAGGAACTGGGACTAGTACTGGACGCATTTGCCGGGAGGAGCTGACAGCAGGTGACCTCAGATGAGTCACTTCAGCTTTAGGCTCAGCCGGCTCTTGACATGTGCCTGTCAAGAAAGTGGCAGAGACAGCCTGGGCTCCATCTCCTCACCCTCCTGGCGCAGGGGTGTTTGCCAGCCTGGGGCAGCTGCTGTTACAGGTGAAACAGGAACATTTGCTGCCATGTGAGTCTCAAAGAGATGCTCTGCAGGATGGGCATATCCCCGTTGGCTGAGCAGAGAGAGGAGGGAAGAGTCAAAGCCCAGGGAGGCTGAGCTGAGCTGAGCTCTTCTTCAGAACGACTGAAGAGGATGAAAACATCCTCTTTAAACCCTTGGACAGTAAATGCTGCTGTATTATTAAGAAGCCAGGCAATTGGAAGGAATTACCCCATTAAAGGAAGTACATCTCCTGCAAAAAATGTTCCTGAGCAAGTAATGCCATTCTGCTCAGGTTGACCTTGACAGAGATTTCTTCATTCTCATTTGGATCTGGGAAGCAAGTATGTTGATAAACTCATTGCTGAGAAACGTAATGTTATCCTGTATATTCTACTCACTCTGGAAGCCAAATTAAGCATAAGAAAACAAGGATTTTTCTCCTTTTTAATAAAATTTTCTCTGAATGTCACTATTTAAGAAAAACAGAGATGAAATAGCCCCCCACCCCTCTCCCTGCCACTGCAAAAGCCAAAATTATCTCAATTAGGTCAGATATGTTCATTGTGGTTTCTCCAATTAAAAAGCTATCTCCGTCAGGACCGTAATTATCCATCCATCAGGACTCTATCAGCCAAAAAGCTTGTAAAAATGAACACTCTTCTGTTATTTTTGAGGACACGCAGGCTGTTCCACAAGATCAGCTCATGCCCACTATTTCAGAAAGCCTCTGCAAGAGATTGAAAAAAAGGGGAAAAGTGGTTAAAAAAAGCAATTCAGACATTAACAATGTCATGGCAACAGCAAATTAGAGCCTCAAAAGCGAGCTCAGCTTGGGAAGGTTTAGGGAGTCACTGCACTGCAGGACTGAATGAAATATTCAGCACATAAAAGAGGTCCCCAAATGTTTTTTGTATTTGGGATAATGACACCAAGCTGACTGCTATTTATGTACACTTTTGCCTAACCATCGATTTTTTTCCTGCAAGAGATTTTAAAATAGTATACTTGTCAGGTAATCACGGGTCTATTTTGATTGTTGGGGAACTTTGGCATTTGGAAGTGTAATCATAAACATCAGCTTTTCCTCAAGCAGAAAGTTACTCTTGTAGGAAAAACTGATAGAAGAAAAAATTGAGCATTTGGGGAAAAGTTACCCAGCAAGAGCTTTTGCTTGCTGAGTAAGATGATGTAACGTGAGGTGACAGCCTGACCCGTAACCAATAGTGAGGTATGCAGTCTCAATTTCTGTGTTTTCACCTAATGCTGTGCGTGTGTGCAAGCAGACAATAAACCTCCTTTGCTATTTCTTTTCTCTCAACACCCTATAGCTTCTTTTCTAGGTTTTTCAGGCATTTTCTTCCCCATGAGGTCAATCGTGTCAAGCTGTCCAAGGATCCAGTGACCATTCCCACCTCCCATAACCTTTGCTTTCCAGATCTTTAGTCCAAGCTTTATTCTAGTGCTTAGTTTCTTGATTATATTAGCTACCCATGCCCAATACCAATAATGGGATGAGATCGGGGGGAAAAGCCTGCATTGTGAAAAATTTAGTTTTAATTTGGGCTTATGCCAGGCTGGCAGGGAAAATGTCCAGCAGAATATGCTCTGTACACTGAAGAAAACTCAGAAGTGAAACAGTACTCAATATGTATTTGTCTTGGGTTTGTATTCTTCTTTCTGCACTTTGTCCTCCACATCTCTCAACTTTATCACTCCCTGTACTAGCTTGGAAGCTTGAAATGAGGTTTGAAGCACCTCAGGAATTTCTGTCCCTGTAAGTGGTCTCTCACAGAACACTCCATCTTGGTGGTTTACAGGATCACTGCTAATCTTACCAAACTCATCTTCCTGGTAGTGGGTGGGAAAATCTCTGAGCATCTGAGGCTGCTGCAATATTTGCCCATTCAGTTGCCATATCCTGAGATTCTCCTGCCTTCAAAGATGGTGGGTGTGTTTTAGCTAAGCCCCTACTTCCTGTTAGTCCTCTAAACTCTTGCTAGTTACTCCTCCAAACTCTTTCAAGTTATTTCTCACAGTGCTGGAATCTTAAGGTTTTGAACTTGACCTTAAAGTTAAATTTCATATAGTGCTTACAGAGGCATCCCCTGAGTCGTAGGGGTCAGGTCAGTTTGGAGCTGTGAACTTTCCCAGTGTGTTTCAGTCCGAGTTCTGCATCCCAGTGACTCAGTAACAACAAGGAACAAGCCTCACACCCTGCATACACAGGCATTGAAAAAGAGCAGCCTCCTAGGCTTTAAAAGTTACAAGCTTTTATGTTTTGCCAGCTGGGAACTTCCAATACCTGAATCCAAGTCCACTGTCCTCTGTATCGCTGGGAGGGCTGGGAAGCACTTAGGGTTTGGATCAGTCAGTTCCAGAGCAAGGGTGGAAGCTTTTATGGTTTGTGCAATTAAGCTTAAGTGAGTAAAGAGGGCTTTCAGACCGCGCAACACCTGAAGTTAGGGCACAGCAGATTGAAACCTGCTATTCTTGCACGCTCCCTGTGGCACTGACCATTGGCACACTGGGCACCACCTTGGGGCTGTCTGAGGAGAGGTTTTGTGGCTGGATCTGACCAGTGGGTTGCTGAACAGCCTTAGGCTGGCAAGTCAGCTACACATTTCCAGAAGGTGAGCAGGGAAACAGCACATACACAAAGCAGGCTCTGAATAGTATAAACAAGCAAAAAAAAGCTGCAGAGAGGTAAAAAAGGTGTTCAGAAATCAAAGTCATAGGAGTTGCCAAGGGTCAAACCTCCAAGTTTATGGTACAGTTTTCTATTTTCCACTTCTTTAGGAACTTTTAAAAAAGCAGTATGAGGGCTTAGATTTCACACTTCTTGGGTTTCCCTCTCCTCCATGGCTGAGCTCCTGACTGCTCTCAGTTGCAGGAACCCTAAAACCAGAAGTTCCTCCTACACTGCTGCAACGCCCAAGCAGTTGAGCCAGAGCCCAGAAAAGCCTTTATTGTGAAGGTGATAGAGCTTATTTCTCTCCCAAAGGAACGTGTCTAAAACTTAGTTTCTTAGTCTCAAAGCCATGACTTGGGTGCTACTGTGCCTGAAGAGAGAACACAAAGCTGCCTCCAAACAGGTGGCTGGAGAGGAGCAGTCAGGTTCCAGACAGAATTGACCAAGGGCAGATAACTTGGGTAACCCTTAAAAAATAGGCAGTTTTTCCTCTCCAGACTTAGAGAGTTGGCTATTTCAGAGCATCTATTGCATGCAGGTAAAGGCTAAAAGGGTTAGAAGTATGATAGTGAAGGGAAAGACATCGGCTGTATCTTGACAACTTGTAACTTGGTTGCCTATCAACAGCTTCATCTTAAGGAGAATTAACTCTGCTGTCAGGAGCTTCAGAGCCCCTCTGTACTCTGGTAATCTCCTGTTATTGCTTGTCAGAAGTCCCTTAAAGCAGAATATGGATTTTCTAAGAGAAGCCCTAATTGCTACACTTGAACATGATGTATTCTCTTCAGTACATAGAACCCTTGAGTTATCTCAGACAGCAGCAGAGGTGTACGCTGATCTTTGCTTGCGTCTGCTCAGCCCTTCTGAATCCTGCACTTCTCAGTCCCTCCGAGCAGAAGCCCTTTTGGTACCACAGTCTCTCCATTTGTGTGGCTCTGCTAACAATCGTTAGCAGGTGAGAAGTACTGGCTATGTAATCACCTGACAAAGAGTTTCTCCACAAACTGGGCCCAGCATATTTGACAGAGCATCTTTAGGCTGAGACTCGCTGTAGCTGTTACTGGTTGTGAGCACAGGGTGTGCTCCCCAGCCCGCCTGACTCTGCCGAGCGCTCGCCCGCAGACACGATTCCTGGATCCCACACCTCTCTGTCCAACTTGCTGCCACTGGAAACATCTGCCAGTTTGTTAACACTTGTTCATCTGCCTTTCCCACTGCTGCTCGTTCAGTGAGCCTGCAGTGTTCTGGAAGGTGGGTTCAGTGCTTTGGCTTTGTGTGAGGTGTGTTGGCATGTGGGCCTGGCTGCGTGTGCCCCGTGGAGGTGCAGGAGTGCTCCCCTGTGTATGTCCTGCCCACTGAGGAGGGTTTACCTTTCTCAGGCTCCCCAGGAATGCATGAGGAATGGATGCAACTTAGGCCATCACAGCAGTATGTTCCCCTGACATTTTCTTGGAAAAGCATGGTTGCTGTGTGAACTGCATGGGGGAAGAGCTGGCTCCGGGTGCAGACACATCCCTGGTGCTGCCCAGGGTGTGATCGTACACATATGACTCTGGAAAGTAATTTGCTGTTGAGAGCACCCTTTCCCTCCACCTCTTCTTCATCATTGCTTGCAAACCACCTACTTCTCCATAGCTTTACCTACTTTTTGAAAATTCCTCTCAGGCTAGATTTTCATCAGCATCTTTGAGAAGAAGGGGCTGTCAATCTCACAGCCACTCTGTGTATGTCTCAGAGCTACACAATCACCCCTTCTTTTCCTCCCACAATGCCTGCTTCCAACAGTGACCAGGGAACCTGAGCAGCCCAAGAGCTCCCCTGGCCCTACAACATGGTTGTCACCTTTTGAGGATGCTGTGAACTGTTACACCACTACAGAGCCCCTCTTCTCTTTGCTCATCTCACACTTGAAATGTATAGATGGAACATGTTTTCTTCCCAGTAATGTGTAGGTCACATCACCAATGCAATGCTGAAGGATGAGGCCAGGGATTGCTTCCTGTGCCCACAGCAAAACCGCGCAGTGCTTCTTGGGTGTTCACCATCGGGGCGAGAGCACTTTTGCTACTTAAATGTCAGCAAAACCTGCCTGATGGATCAGTTAGCACAGAATTCCTGATCTTTACAGCAGTAGGAGCTATTAATAAAGAATTACCTACAGATTTCTGTGTCTGCAGATGAATGTGTTCACAACTCTGTAACCCTTTAACCTTGACACAGTGGTGTTTGTAGTGTGGAAATGACCACCAAAGCCAGCAGTGGCAAGTGGCCCTTGGCAGCTGGAGGTAGCCAGTCTCTTGGTCTTCTGTTACTGTTCAAGAATAAACTTTGCTTCATCTTGCTATCTGACATGAACACACTCTGAATGATGGACAGAAAACTGATATTTTTGGACATTTTAATCATCAAAACAAATCAGAGCCATTTTTTCCTGCACATTCAAGTGATTGAATTTTAAAACAACTCGCCTTCCCCGAGATGGAAGGAGCTGAGCTAATGCCAGTACATGTACTCTGTCCAATTTTATTTATTTCCCTGAAAGTAATTTTCGGTCTAAAAATGCAGATTTTTCAAAATCCACCATTTTCAGGGAAAGTGGTTCTACTGGAATATTTGACAGTGAAAAGCTGAGCAGAACAGTTTGAATATCTTAATTTTTGCTACCTAGCAATAGCAATGCTTAGCTGATAAATGAAAGTGAGAGGAAAATTATAATTTAGGAAGAAAATACAAGAGGATATTTTGCCATTACTCTAGTGCAGACATTTGATACTGCTGAAGTGAGAGAACCTAATACTATCTAAACAGGGCATAGGAAGAACCACCTGCCAAAATCTGTTGGCACATTTTGCAAAAAACAGTGTAAGTTCTTGTCATGGCACTGAGGAGAAACCCCAGCATCCAGCTGGCTCTGATGGACATAGGATTGGCAAAGCCAAATAAGACATCTCATGTCAAAAAAGAAAAAAAAAATTTAAGCCTGAATTAGTGTGAACATCATCTCTCCCTCCACACCTAAGCTGATGAGAGCGATGAGTGATCACCCTCTTTGCAAGTGTTGACTGCAGTTCCTTGAAGAGGCTGGTGGCACCCACGTAGGCAGTGTGAGAACAGCCTCTGCTCCCCTCCTCTGCAGGGGAGAGTCCTGGATGCAGCATGTGCTTGGCACTGCCTGTTCCTCCCAGGAAAGCAGATCCTTCATCTGGCACCTGAGCCTCTCAGAGCGGGCTGCAGCCGTGCTTCCCACCCAGCATCTGTCTCCTACCCCTGCCCATGGGCACGCTCCAGCCTTCATCTCACACATCCCTGTAGCCTTGGCTTGGTGGAAGAAGGTGTCACACAGGCCCAGCAGGAGTGGGCTCATGGGCTCTCATTCTCCTCTCCCGTATTTTAATGTAAGCAGAAGCAATTTCACCAAAGCCACTGAAGGTGCACACTGGGAGGGAGAAGAAACAGGACCCCTCCATCTAAATTTTTTCAGGGTTGGAGATGTTCCCCTTCAGTTAGGGAGATGGTGAACTAGAGGAGAAGGTGGAAAGTGTCAGTGGAGAGACAAGAAACATGCTTGGGAGAAAAGAAAGAATGATTAAACAAGGGCTGAAAGCCGGTATTTATTGTACTTCTGGATATGCTTCCGAGCTTGAAAGCATCTGAAGTACAGGAAAAACTGAGTGTTGCTGCCATGGTCCCAGGAGAGAGGGCACAGTTCTTACACTATGTAAACATCAGAGAAATGCAGGCATCTGTTATGTCTATGAAGCCTATTTTTTTTTTTTAATTGAAAGGATGTTTTGAATTTTTCTCACTAGCTGTTTCATTTATTCTCCAATCTAGTTAGAAATCAGCTCCTACTAAGGAATGGACCTGGAGAATAACTCAATGGGAAAACACTAACGAATCTCTGAAATTAAGCTCTCCATGGGGCACAATGCAGCGCACAGGGACTTCAGTGCAGGGGAAATACACCAGGTGGGGCACAAGGCACCTCTGCCACGGGCATGTTACTCCCCTCTCTCTACCTAGGCACTTGGAAGATATCCTGAGTGTGTCTACCAGGAGGGAAAAGCCTGGCATTTCTCTTCTGCATGAAATGCTGCCTGGTCCATGGGGCCCTCTGGGAGCAGTGTGCCTGTGCTGAGACGTCAGTAACTTTCCACGTCAGCTCCATGAGCACAATTCCTGTGCATAACTGTCTGAGCATCTTTAGTCTCTGAAGATCTCTGTGATTTCTGCCGCTTCCTTTGACGATATAAATAATATGGTCTATTCTTAGCGCCACAGCAGTATATTCAAATCTTCATCTAAATTCTGCAGAATTTTCCATTTCAGATGTTTGGGCTTCCAGAGGCAGAGTGCTACTTATCCCATGCATGCCATTATTCCTTTGACACATGATCTGAAAATTCAATTATCAGACCAATTACTGATTTTACTGAAATTTACAAGGAAAACATTAAAGTTTGATTAAGTGAGAATTCCCACTGGACTGATCAGCCGAGAGACCAAAATTAAATTGTATTTTTAATAGCTTCATCCTGTTGCAATGCGTGAGGAGTATCTGACTGTGAAAGCCCATTGCCAGAAAACAGAATTCTGAACTCTTAGCAGCTCAGCAGAACTTTCAGCAGAACTCCAAAAGACGTCTTTCACTCATCATAAAAACGAGTACATGTTGTTCAAGTGTCAGAGTGGGGCCAGACCAGTGGTGTCAGAGGTGCCTTTCCAGCAGCAGCACTGGGAATGAGCACTTCATATGAATTATACATACAGCTGAACCTAAGTAGAAACAAGATGGGGTCCTAACCTTTGCTGTTAGAAAGGGCTGAACAGCATCATGTGGAGGAGCAAAGCAGCAAGAAAATAACCACTTCTTATCTGGAGCTGGAACAACAGCAAAACGATCTGGCATTGTCATCCCATGGTAACCCAAGAGACCTGGGCTGCTCCAGGCATCAGTCTTGGATGCCTTGCACCAGAACCAGGAGAATGATGGATGTCTCCAAAACGCTAGTGGGGGTTCCTGTTTGGGAGGCACATGCTCCCAAAGGACACTTTTGCAGGTTATAAAGGCTTTTATCCCTTACAGCTACCTGTGATATGCACTCAGCTCCTTATGGGCAGATAAACATCTGCCTAATAGTACCCTCCAAAAGACTGGACTGACATCTTAAAGTACAACACTTGCAACTTGCAGGTGTAGAAAAGCAAATTAATTTTAGGCGTTTGCTTGAGGAACAGGTGAATCAGTAAAAAGTAAAGGACAGAGATGTAGATATCTACAGTAGCATCATCAATTAAATGACTGAAATCAGCTTAGAAACTCCAAGCTCTGCCAGCTGCTGGTTTACAAGCTTCGGAAGGTGCAGTGCCCGAACAAGGTCTCTGTTTGGGTCTTGTGCCTTCTCCAAGTTCTTGCAATACCCAGAATTATGTTTCTTAACGGAGCTGAAGGTGAGGATTTGGGTGGGTTTGTGTACTGATGACACAAAACTGTTCAGAGAAAGTAGGGAATTTACTAAAGGGGGTGGAAATGTTTGAATTCGGTAAGAGACATGAATGTCAGGGGAACACATGTCCTTCAGCAGCTGTGAAGCTCTTCCCATCTGCACTGTGGCACTCAGTGTCAGGGTACAGGGGCTCACACTCCCCCAGTTTTCCCCACCTCCATAATATCTCTCCATCTTCCAGCATGACAATGAGGTGTAAGGAAAAGCATAGAAATGCCTTTTAACCTTCAGTCTCCATCAAATCAGAATTTCTGGATGATGCATAATACATAAGCACTTAGTGTGTTCCTTGTGAGGAGGGGTTAATGAGTGAAATGAATTGTGTCATGCCAGGGCCTGATTCCTTTGGAGAGCTCCTCTCCCCTTCCAGAGCCTCTGGATTTATCTTTCTTAAATAAACACACTTCAGAAATCTTTCGGAGTGTAAATAAGTCAGGGCAGCAGCAAGAAAGCAATTGCCAGTGAATAATTTTTAGAGCTGCTTGCAGCTGGCCTATCCTCCTGGGGCCAGACCTGCTGGTTGGCTATGTCCTGCTTGTACCTTGATGATCCTGGTGCCTAAGCTCCCTCATTTAAAGAGGTTTCCATGATCCCCACTCATTCTTTTCCTCCACCCTCCCTCCCTTTTTGAGCTGTAATCGCCAAGACTGTCGACTGCAAGTACTTCAAACAATAACCTTCTGAATGATTTAGCAATGCAGCTCCTTCAGTAACAGGTTCCTCTTGGATGAGATACGTTCATATTTATGTAGGACAGAGATTTTGGAATGCTATTAAATTTACATGGTGAGCTAGCAAGAGCAGCCATCTTCATCTGATACGAAGATTGGGAAAAACAGCCTCTTCACAGTAGCAGGGAAATATTTGCGAACACAGAAAATTCTTGCCAATGTTCATTACCCCAGCTGGGGGATGAGGACCGTTCACATTAAAATGGAAAACCTCCTGAGGCTGTGGTCCCTCAGGCTGGCCTGGAGCGGTGAGATGGGAAGTTTGGTGGGGTAGGTCATGCGTGGGTGTTTTTTACTTGTTTGAAAAGGCCCTAATGCTGGATCAGGCTTTCTACAGCTTCTCATAGAAATGAAGAGAAATAAAGTTTGCTGGGGTGCAGTGAGAGTGGGTAAGATACCAAATAACACAAACTCTGGTTTGGTTACGGATGGGCAGGTGAAGGTAGCATGGCCAAAGGTGAGGAGACGACAATTAGCACTCCCATGGAGCAAGCAAAGCTTGGTCCAGGGCACAGATGTCAGACAGAGAAGGGCACCAGCACCTGGCACTGCAGCTCAGAAGGATATTCCCTGCAAAATCCATTCCTTAGGAGTTTGTTATCCCTAATCCAGCAACATGCAGTGCTCGCAGGTGAATTTTGAAGGCACGGCTCACCACACCCATGACAGTAAACAGAGACTGGGTTGACAAAATATTGCCTGCTGTAGCCCATGATCCCTTCAGCTAAGCGTCTAGAGAAAGGCCACAGGTTCGTGTCTTGGGCCTTCAGCAGGTATTAACTACAGATGCAGCCAGACCGTGCCCAGCCCAGCCAGAGAGCAGGAGACATTTGTCTGGAGCTAAAGAATGAGCCAAAACACAGGTGATGAGGGCCTGGTTGCAGTGTGGGGATGGATGATGGGCTGTGATGGACCTACAAGTGGCATGCCCCCAACCTTCCATGTCTAGGCTGGGAGCAGAGCTGCTGGAAAGCTGCTGTGCCACCTGCACATCACAGCAGGGCGAGGTCATCAAAGACCCGGCACCTCGCTGCTCGGAGGAGTGACACACGGGGTAACCATGAGACTGTGTGCAGCATGAGCAGTCTAAAGTCCATCAGGAGTGGCCTTGCTGATCCCTCTGTGATTTGGCACCAGCCCCATTGCTGACACTGAGCAGCCCCGTGTGTCTTTGCTGCGTGAGGTTTTGGGGAGAGCTGTGCTGCTCGCGAGCTCAGCCCCATGGCACTGTTCCTTGTCTCACCATCTCACACACATCACCAGCCTGGGGTTGTTTGGAATGGCAGTACTGAGGCTGCCCCCTCCTCCAGCGACTCCGGCCAAGCCAGGATCACTGCACCCAAGGATAGATTGCTCAGGCAGGCTTTCCAGCGAGGGAGGAGAGCGTCAGAGGAAGGATGCAGGGCTGCTGAGCATACTGCATCCTTCTCCACCTCAGAGCTGGCCTGCTTCTCCCTTCAGTGTGAGGGGCCCCGTGTTGGCAGGAGAGATGTGACCCCGAGCAGCTGAGTGCCTGTGACCTTCGAAGGGCCTGTGGCACTTTTTTACAAGAGCAGAGAGGCATTTGTAGCGACACTATGGCCAGCCTCCAAAGCATGCAGATTACTTTTTGTCTCCTTAAATATTCTTTGCGGTGTCCATCAGCTCTAGAAATGCCAAAAGCGCTGGAGCAGCTCCAGCTGAAACAGATAACTTGGTGTTATTCATTTGGCAAAGCAGCATTTTCACCTCCCTTCCTAAACTGTTGTGTGTGGTAAGCAGGCTCTTCAATAACCTCTACGTTTAACCTCAGCAGCGGCTGCCCCCCAGTCATTGTCACAGTGGTGGCTCCGTGGTAAATAAGCAGTTGGAAGGAAGAAGTAGTATGGAAACGTATGATCCCTTTATAAAACTCACTGGGCTGTAGGTGGCAAATAACTTCAGCGATTCCCAAATGGCCTCAAAACATAGCGGCTGCAGAGGCAAATTAGTCATTTTATGCTCTAAATACTTAATGTCAGTGCTAAAAATGAAGAGATAGAAGAATGTTGTGGAGAGGCAGATCAAGGTGCAGCCAAAAACAACCCCCATCCTCATCTGGTGTAACTCGATGTGGAGCAGCAGCAGAACCAGCACAGCAGTGCCGGCTGACGGCCGCTGCCCAGCCAGTTCTGTGAGCATCACTGACCGAGCAGCACTGCAGGAAAGCGACCCACACAATTCTTCAAATATTAATACTGAAAACCAACAGTCTTCTCCCATTTCTGACCAAGCAGAGTTTGAAAGAGAGGCCAAGAAGATGATTTCTAAGGTGCTGTCCACTCACAGGCCAAGGGACATGAAAGGCACAGCATGAGGCTTTTCTCCTTGTGTGGGAAATAAGGAGGGGAGAGATAGTAAGCTGGCATTGAGGGACAAAATTAAAAGAAAATAATAAAGGACTAACAAGTACAGGCTGTGGTGTGCCTTGAGAGGGATCAATGCAGCAGCTTTCTGACGCTGGCTAAGTGAGGCAGCAGTAATGTGGACTGGGAGAAGCAGAGCCCACGGCTCTCACCCCAGGACAGGCAGAACAGGAGCTGCTCGGAGCCGACCGGTCCAGCCGGTGGGTATTGTATCCACGGGCTTTCAGCTGGGAATGGAGCCTGGTACTTGGGCTCTTTTCCTCGTTTGATTAGCTCCTTTTCCTTTGGCAGCTGAAAGGACACTTGGCAGCACCAGGGCTTCACATCTTGTTGAGTTGAATAGGAGGGAGCAGGGTTTTGGCAGGGACAAAAGAACATACCACTGCTCCATCAATGGCCTCATTACTGAGTGCTGTGGCTCTCAAGGAGCAGCAAGGAGCAAAGCAGAGCTTGCTTCTGGTAGGCAGACATAGGCTGGAAATGCATTTCCAGCTTGACCTATTACTCTGAAGATATCAGCTCAAAGGCAAGTTGAAAGCTTGACAGTTTTTATCTGTGGAGGAGATGTAAGTGTGCATTGTCTATCCCTGGCTGAGGGTCTGGAAGCCAGCCTGAGTGTGTGTGTGTCTGTCGAGCCCAAGTCAGTGAGCTAACCCATCTGAAGCAGAAGGGTGACACAGAAAATGAAGGGGCAGGCAGGTTCTTAGGAGGGGGTTGAAGTGCTCTGACTGCTTAACAGATACTAATCACCTGGTCATGTTAGGACCAAGGGTAACAGGTGTATTGTCCCCTGTTCAGGTCTCTTGAAAAACTAAAACATGAGACACTTGCCAGCAAATACTTCAAAGAAGTATAATAGAGCCACCCAGCTGGCTGTATTTTAGCTCTAATTTATTCTATAAATTTATTATAGTATAAATCAATAGTATTAATTCATTCAGACATAATGACAAGATTGTCCATGCAAATGCCATTAACAACCTGAGCAAATGCATATTTAAAGACATCTAGGTGAGAATTTTTAACAAGCCAATAATAATGTATCCTGCAAAGTCTATTTTCCCTATCATTATGCCCAAGCCATGGGAATTTCAGGAACATTCATTGTTCCCTGTTGTTAACAATTTACAGTCAAGCCCAGTCTCAACCAGGTTAGGTCAATACCAAGTACCTTGGAAAATCCCAGCTCCTGTATTAATATTTTGAACTATTTTGAGAGCCAGTTGTACAGAGTAACACACCATTTATGTCATGGCTAAGTAGGGGTGAATGCTTTGAAAGGGGTCCAAGAGTATTTGCAAGTGGAAACTCAATGTGATCTGTAGGAATCATTTCATGTAGAAGAGAAGTTCAGCCATGTAGGGATGAAAGGTACAGCAATAGAAGGTGATCCAGGAACATGGCAAACGAGTTTAGGATAGAAAATCAAGTGTACAATGCTCTCAGCAGGTACTTGCAAGAAGAATGAAAAGGGG
This sequence comes from Pardalotus punctatus, assembly GCA_013400915.1. Taxonomy (NCBI): domain Eukaryota; kingdom Metazoa; phylum Chordata; class Aves; order Passeriformes; family Pardalotidae; genus Pardalotus; species Pardalotus punctatus. The sequence continues at coordinate 79,153 of VZTX01015500.1, forward strand.
ACAAGAATGTAAAATGGCTGTGGTGGTTTTGATACAAACATCCAAGTCCCATGCTCTCCCAATTCTTAAATCAAGTCTCATCCCTACTGGTCCATCCTCAAGCCCCAGGAGCTCCCTGTCACCCAGGTTTTCCTCCACTCAATGTCCCCAGGGAAGAAGGGGAACAGAATGACTGGCCAGACTGGTTGTCCCCCACTTTTCCAGCAGCCAGGGCCTCCCACACTTCACTGCGGGTATCCCACTGCTCTGCACGAGTCAGGGATGGTGACACACCAGCACTGCCCGTCGGGAGCGGTGCTGACAGCAGACAGGCCAGCCCTAATTCCCTGCAGGCAGCCTTTCCATGGCAGCCCTCCAGCTCTGGGCAGAGCTATAGGGACCAAATTGCAGCCTTGCTTCTCCAGGGCAATTTCAGAGGAATTCCCTGAAGTTAAGCTAAATTTAAAACCATTTCAAGGAGGAGGAGTGAGAAGCAAACCTCATCTCAAAACTTGCTCAGACGGAGGCTCTGCTCTGCATACCAAGATGAATAATAAATAGCAGTCATCCATCCCTGTGGATGGATCGGCTCTGCCCACAGCAGAGGGTGTGAAAAAAAGTGCGAGGTGAGCATTTCCCATCAGCTCTCCCTCTGGAAACCTCTTGCTCTCATGGTATTGATTGAGGGAAGGTACAAAGAAAAGACATTAGTTAAATAAAATGTTTTAACATCAGGCAGGACATCGATGGCTGAGTTGTTCATCATCCCAAAGAGCCTCGAGGAAAAGGAGAGGGAGGTCTTGAGCCTGAGGCTGACTCCAGCCCAGGGCAGAGAACAGCACTAACACACCCTAATGTCCTCAATGCCTCCTGCCACACCAGGGAAGTGCCCAGGCTCCCTCCTCCTCCCCTCCCTGTATCAGGAGCCCACTTCTGGCATGGTGGAGCTCCGTGTAGGTTGTGCTGCTGAGGAGCTGAGAGCCAGCTTGGAGAAGCTCCTGACCTAATGCCTGTCGTGTTCCCAGGGCATCCGTGCCACCTCCTGGGACACAGAGGAAAAGCTCTGGCAGCTCACTTGGCATCATGATGCTCAGCTTTTAGGCATTCCTGTGAGACACGAGGGAGAGGAAAGCAGGAGCAGTGCATCTGCAGGCAGGCGTCTCGGCTGGCGCTGGGGAGCCTCTCCCCTCCCTGTCTGATATCAATCCCATAAATGATCCCGGGGGCATTTGACTGCAGCAGACACTTACGTAAGGGCAGCTTGCACATTAGATACACCATGGTGGAGCCCCAGACCTGCCTGCCTGCCTGCCCCTCTTCAAGGGGCATGCTGTCAGACATGTGGGTGTCATGGATGGGATGTGGGGGGCAGAGGGATCCGTGTTTTCCCCATCTCTGATGCTCCAAGTCCACTGTCCAAGCAGTTGGCTCAAAAGGCTTTAAGAGCAAAGCCATCCTTACAGCCGTAGTGAAAGAACTGACTGCAGCTTGGACTGCACACGGATATTAACCCACTGAATGGCTCTGGAAACCTTGGAAAATGGGTGAAAACATGTCTCTTTCCTGGAAGAGCTGGGGGGATGCTCTGGTGCTCTGGCACCTCCCATCTCACTGCCCTGGGCTGTGGAGGGAGGAGATAGCTCTGGCAGTGGGAAACTAGGGTGGCCAAAATCAATAGTGAGCTGCAGCCCTGGCTGGGGAGCTCCTGGGACCGGGGAAGTCTCTGCCTCGGACAATAGATTATTTTTAACTAGCTCCAATCTTCAAACACTGTAGCTTAAAAAAGGGGGGAAAGAAAAGAATAGCTGATTTGTGCAAGCTCCCCTGCTCCCATTAAGTCTGTGGAAGTGGCGCTCTGCATTTCAATGGGGGCAGGACTGAGCTTCTCATGAGATAAATTGCACCCTGTCCCTTTGCATGCTCTGTGCAGCTACTCCTGGCTTGCTCAGCTTTGCTCTTTCCTGGCCCCCCTACGAACACCCCTCCCTCTCTGAAACGCTCCCCAGCAGATTTTTTTGTTGTTGTTGTCATTTAGCTATTCATTTTCCATAGGCTGCCTTCATTCCCGTGGCCTTTTGCAGCTAGGAGACAAGATGTTGCCTTGGAAACAAAGCCCCTTAGATGTTTGGAGTCTCTGGGATTGCTCTGTCTGCTCCCGAGTACTTTTAGGTTATTTTTATTAACCACACAAAGATGCAGCAGGCTCATAGCCAAGGCAGAAAGTAGCCCTGGGAGGTGGAGGGAAGGCAAGAGTCTTACTGGCATCGCTCACTCCACTGGGGATATTTTTCTGCGATGCACCATGGGCTGAACGCCTGCAAGAGAAATGGCATCTCCAGAGAGTGCTGCGCAGGCAGGGCTGTTCCTGGGGCTGGGATGCCTGCAGGCAGGCAGAGCTGCAGTAGTGCTGGGGAGAGAGGCTTGCCAGGAGAGAAAAAGCCAAAGTAACCAAGAAGGGAAGATAGAAAGGAGCTAGGAATCACAGACATTTGGATTTCTTGGGGTTTCTCACTTTCCAACTAACTGGTTGTGCCATGGAGGAGGCCCGCTGTGCACTCTACTGCCGAGATATACATGCTGACTATAGGCCTGGGCTGCATATTTTAGAAGAAATCAGATTTCTAGACCCATTAGGCAGCTGTGAAAGTCTCTGCTCCAAGGTTTCATTGGCAGTTCTGCTTCTGTGCCGCTGCACGAGGCCAGGGCAGCACAAACAGACCCCAAGCCTGAGCTTTGCTCTCGGCTGGATGGGTGGAGAATGCTGGTGATTTCTGCCCCCAGTCTGTCTGACCCCTTCTGCAAGGGGGCTCTGGGAGGCAGTCAGAGGCTGTGCTGTTCTCACATCCCATTATCCACTGGCATCACTGCATGACACTGCCAAATCCCAATCCCTCCATGGAGGACATTTTGGAGTAGGCTTTTACTCCTTTTTCTGCAAAGACGTAAAAAAAAGAAACAAAACAAAAGCAGATTAAAAGAAGCTCCCTAATCCCCAGATGGTACTTGAAATATTTCCAATCCAGCCAAAGTATTCCAGAAAAAAGTGAATATATATAATTTTCCAATAAATAATCAGTACAGTATTAAGCCTGTGCCTTGCTACTCATGTCAGCACTGTCCTCTGCTCTGTACAGCCACCGTTCTTGGCTGCAGGCAGGCAGTGATGCCATCCCCGCTATTCTGTGGGGCTTGAGGTGACCTGTAATGGCAGCAAAGTGTTTTAGGGGGGAATCCACCCTCTGTCCTCCATACGTATCACATATGCATACACACAAGGGAGCAATTCCATTGTTTTGTGGCATTTTCCACCATAGCTGAGCCTCACAGATGCCCTGGCTAGCAAGATGCTCAGAGATTTTCTTCTCCCTTCTGGTGCATCCTCACCAAAGCAAGGAAATCTGCCTCATTCTCACAAGTGTCATAAATGCTGGGTGCTTTTTTCCCATTGTTGCTGATTTTCCTTGTCATTACTACATGATGCCATGGTTACAGAGATGTAGGACTAATCCAGTGACAGCAGTTTATGGGCTTTTTTGGTTTTGATATTCTTTGATGCTATATTTGTGCCAGAAGAATAAATAATAAATATACAAAACAGCATCAAAGATTTCTTCCAGCCCCCAGCCTATTTCTGCCTACCCTTGTTAAGCTGTTAGAAAGGTAGTTCTCTGCCAGCCACTTATTTTATGAACTATCCTGTCATCTAATGATGCACCTGAGGTCCCATTTATCCATTTTCTCTGAAAAGAGCAGTTAATAAAAATAAAGTTTCTCTTGATGTCCCTGAGAACAGCTTCCCCTGGAACAGCAATGCTCACGCTCAACCCAACACGTTCCTTCCCCTCCCTCTTCTTTCCCTTTCCCTCTTCTTCCCCTCCCACCGTCCCCCTACCAAAGGGTTGGGGAAGTTTCTTGATGTTCTTGTTAGGAGAATATAGGACATGTTTTCTCTGCAGCAACCTGAAACAATGCAGGAGCAAATCTGTTAGTGTGTGACGTGCCTCAGCTCCGGTAAGGAGGAACTTGCTGGGGGTTAGTCTCTGTAATCCCTGCTGATCAAAGGAAGAACTCCTCCAAGCCTGTTACAAGCACCCAAGTCTTGATTTTGCTGGAAATACAGCAGCACAGGGGAGATTTAACTAAAAATTTGTCTTTCATCTGCTCTGAACTCTGGGGCTCCTTTTAAGGCTCCTCAACCAGTCACTGCTCAACCTCAGCCCCATCAGATGCAGCTTCCACTCACAGCAGAACTTCAGCCAAATGCTCCTCTACCCCCATCTCTTGGAAATTCTGTTCCTCCCTGCGGAGAAGGATTCACAGTCACCTGGAAATTAAGAGGGACAGAAGCTAAACAAAGATTGTGGTAGTAAGAAGTCACAGGCAAAATTTTGCTAACCAGTGACTCAGTGAATTACACACAGGACCAAAAACCAGAAAATTTGAGGCAGTGACAATCAAAATTAAAAGAGAAAATAAGCTGTGAATGAAGGACTCCTGATGAGAAAATTCTTAATGTACTTATTAATAGACCCAGACAGAAATGTTTGATTAAATTGCTAGAAAACAGTCTGAAACAAACCAAAAACATTTGTAAAATCTGTTCAAAATCTACAAATCCGGTCAAAATCTACAAGTAGTCCTGGACAAGAGGAAATTACATGAAAATATTTTTCAGGAGGATTTTGCATTCATGAAAGGACAAAGTAATTTGTTTTCATTTTTCCAACTTTCCATTCAAAACCAAATTTTTTGTTTGAAAATCGACATACTTCTAAAATAATAATACTGAGCATCTAAATAACTCAAAATATTTTGAAAGGGCTTAAGGCGAGTGCTTTGGCTGGATGTGAAATTAAATTTTTCAGAGGATTTTGGGTTCACAGGAGAATCCATGTTTCATCCAAGCTGATTTTTTACACCACCTGATTTTTCAGTTCTGCTGCCAAGTGGAAGAATCAGTATTCTTTCGCTGCTGTGATGCCTGATGTCACATCAGCAATGCAAGAAATAATTTTGAGACCCCCCACATCAGGCATAAGGCTTGAATATGCACAGCAAACCCCTATGCTGCTCTAGCTGTTTCAATGGAGAGCCTTAAGAAATCCCTACCCAGATATCCCAATTATGGATTACAGAGAAGAAAAGAGGCAACAGGAAGATGAAATTTAACAGGGATGGAGCAAAGGGAGGGATTTTTCCTCTTCTTGTTTTCTTTTAGGTATATAAATCACCAAGTAAAAAAGGACCATAAAATGAAACAGGGCTCTTTCTAGTTGAAACACCATCCCTTTCTTCAGGGACAGATGAATGTAACCCACAGACTTAGTCCTCCATCACAGAGGCACTGATAAATCTGTGAGATTAATTGTGGAGTGGAGATTAGCACCCACCGTTCAGCATCAAGCTCTGAGCATTAAACTAATTACTAGGTTCCAGCACTGCACGACTTCCCAGCAGGAAGGCGCTGCCCTATAAATCATCATACACAAGTGGCATTTAGCCAGAGATGTTAAAAAAATTCTTCTCCTGGGAATGCACCCACCATAGGAGCTGGCTTCCCTTTCTGTTGCAGAGACAAAGCCTGTTTTCCCCCTTTGTAGTGGGAAAGCTTGGAACAAAACTGTGTCCCCTCTGCTCTGCCACCCTTAATGCAGTCGCCTGGAGGGATATTGGTGTGGAAAATCTTAAAGACATTTGAAGAGTGGAAGATGTACAGGCTAAAGCCATCAGGATTTCCCAAATAGGAGTGGGTTCCCAGAGAATCACCACCACTCCCACTCCGTTCATCTTCAACTGTCTGTGTTGCAATGAATGGAAAATGGCCATTTATTTTACAAATGCCAGGAGCCAATGCAGCTTCCCCACCTGCTCTCCCCCTGTGGCATCTCAGGCATTTCCCTGCCGTTTACTGCAGCACAAATGCTCCAGTGCTGTTACATTTTATGGACTTTTACCCAGCAGAGGATATCAGGGAGAGGAGAAGGGCAGTAATCTGCGAGGATTTTGCTCTCTCATCTTTACATGTTTCCAGCCTGCTCCTCAGCACTGCGGCAGAGCACTTCCCTGCGGAGCAGGAAGCCATGCGGCTAATGTCCCCCATCTGTGACTCTCTCTCTCATCCCCTCCCTGGTGGGCAGCGCTGTCTGTGCCTGCCTGGCCTGAAACTCCTCAGCGAGGGATGATGTTTGGGCTTTCAGGTCCTGTACCCAGCCCCTTTGCTCACTGCTTGTAGGGCAGGGGACCCATCAGAGCATTCTGCCCTCAGAGCGATGCTGGTGGAGTGAGCTCTTGGTCACTTGGGGATGCCCCCTTCTTTAAATAGAAGGGTCTGGGATGGGCAGAGTGCTGTTTTCTCACCTTCCTTTGTAGCTAGTGGGTCAGGACCTATTTTGAGACCATTTAACACATGCTTTCTGGCTTTTCCATCCTTGCTTGCAAAAATCAGGCCAGCTACCCACCACGTTTGTCTCACCCAGCTCTGGAGCTTCTCTGAGCTCCTCAGGAACAGGGGAGGACCCTGCATTTCCTAGAACAAAGCAAAGTCAGGGAATGACTTGTCCTTCTTCAGGCTGAGTTCTGTGCTGTTGGGTGGTGGGTTTTTCCCCCAAGAGTGAATGAACCGCTATGTTCTACAGGATGTAGAGCTATAGGAATTATTTCTATGGTGGTGGCCAGCTGGCAGCCCAAGAGCTTAGTCTAGCCTATGCATTATCCAGTCCCTGAATTAGCAGAAAGTCATTAGTCCAAGCAAACCAGGAATAGTATTTTAGATGTGCCACAGGAGGAGAAAAGAGGGCTATATCCACATAAGGGCTAGCAAATTTTATTTGATCAACTGCAGTATTACACAAAACAGGAATGAAGGTAGTACTGAACACAGAGCAGTTGGCCTGCTGTAAGAGAGGTAATAATCTATAATATCAGTCCTGCTCAATGTTTCCCCAAATAGGAAGCAGCAGACAGAAAAAACCAGCTGTAACAAGGTTTCAGGCTAGAGATCCTAGACCACTTCCCAGACACACAGAACTGTTTGGCCAAGACAGTCAGAGGTGATGGTGCCATCTTGACTCCAGAAGGATATGAAAACCAGGGCTGTTTTAATTGCCAGCCGGACAGCACAAGCTCAGGAGAAGATCTGGACGTCACCGTGGCTGTCAGGTTATGTTTTCTGTACAGAAGAGTCTGTCTGCTCCCAGACAGACGGCAGCCCTTCGGCGTTGTGTCCAAGTTAGCCAACCTTTCTGTGAGATGTTTTACACGAGGGTACATGGCTACTGTGAGTCAGTGGAAAGCCAGCCATCTCTAACTTAACCTTTTAGGCTTAGCTTTGCTGTGTGATACAAATTGCTAGAGAGCGCTATGCTGAGCTTTTGCTTAAATCCCTTTCCCAGACCACTGGGATCTGTGTCCAGAGTTTTGCATTTCCACCTCCAGTTAACGAGAGTGAAGAGGGGATGCAGTTTGTGTGCCCACTTCAAGGTAATTGCCAAAGGGATAGATATTAATAAGCCACTGGATAGATTTTCACGTGCTCGGTGCCTTCCAGGATCTCTCAGCAAGCCAAATGCCAAGCTGAGATGGGAGGCCTCGATTAAATGTTCCGAGGGCAGATGGAAGGGTGCAGGAGGAAGGTTGTCTCTCCCACGATGCACAGCAGCTGCTTCATGCCAGACAGATTTCCACAGATTGAGAGGTCAGCTCCGAAACACAGATGTGTGAGAAAGAGGGAGAGTGAGGGGGAGAGTCATACATGTAGCTATTTATTCAGTGTCTACAAAAACTTCTACGGGCTTGGAGCTGGGCCCTGGATGTCTCTGGAAGAGGTATATTCACCAGCCCTGCTTTGTATCCAAGATTTATTCAGGCTGAAATGCTGTGAAAAGCACCAGCGTTTGCTGCAATGCAACCACATTTTGGCTAGGAAGTGGGGTCCACATTTCTGAGACACTGTAAGGAGAAGGGGGAGGTTTTCAGTTTATGTGGCAAGTTCCGCCCCGAAATTACGGGACATCATTTCTCACTGGAGTAGCAGAGGCACATTCTGCTGAGTCCTGAGGTCACGATCTGGGTCCCCCACCAAGGTTCCCTTCCAAGGACATCCTTTGTGGATGCTGGATGTTCTCAAGGCATCAGTTTGATTTTCCCCAGGTTCATGAGTCGTGATGGCCACTACTATTTTCACGAGATTGCTTGCTGATGACTAGTACTGTGCTGATTTGCCTTGTACCGCCAGCCAAATTGCTGCACTTATCTTTTCCCCCACGGCATGGATTTTCTGAAATGTTCTGAGAAGCAGCTCCTGGTACAACCAGCAACCAGAGGAAATTGCCCCAGGGTTAACCTTTGAGATAGACTAAGTGACAAGTATCATTAATCAGAGTAAATAACAGCAAAAAAAAGTTATTTACTGGGATTTAGTTCACCAAAAGAAAAGGACAGTACAGTGTGGCACACCAGCTCATCTCTCCAGTGGCTCTAACACAGCACAGCTCTGTAGGGTTTAGCAGATTTGTACCACACAGCTTCACACAAGGTGTTGCCTCTCCCTTAAATTATCCCCTTCCAGGAAACTATTCCTTTTGGAAAAAAAAAAGAAGAAAAAGAAAAAAAAAAATCTCCTTGTCAGTGTCCAGGCAATTTGAAAGGATCAGAGCCAGGATTTACATGGGGATAGTCAGAGATGAGGACCTGGGTCCTACTCCAGTACGACTCTGCAGCAGCCAGGGCAGCAGCAGCTTCTCTGGTACCTTCATGGGCACCAGTCGTGGCTGGTGGTGAGGAACAAGTAATTAGGGGTGGTCTGTATCGGTGTGATGGAAAATAACTTGCTTGCAGAAACAAACACGACTGCTGGCAGTGTCAGACTGCTGGGAGGGGCCCCTCTCCCTTCCAGCCAGGTAACAGTAATTGGGCTGCGTGGCTGTTGCAAGTGAAGTCACGAGATTGCATGCTGAGCACAGGCTGTGAGCTTGGTGACAGTGACATATGGGAGACAATTAAATAACTGCAGTTATGTCCAGGTTAGGGAGAGAACAGATCCCCTTTTGAACTGGATTTAAACTGAAAGTCTGGTGCACAGGTAGGCGCACAGCCCAGGGTTAGGAATGACACTTGCTGACTTCCCGCTGTGTTTACAAGCTTCTTGTTCACATCTGCCTGTGGACTCCAGACCCTGCCCTGGCCTTACAGAGCCCTCTCTATTCCCCAACCGCAGTGGAGGTTTGTTCTTTAGCAAAAGGTTATTTGTTCTTTTGGCTTGATGTCTAAAGCCTGGGTGTATAATTTCACTTTACCAAGGTCTCTAAGCTCAGCTGTCTCCCCAGGCCATGCCCAACCAGATTTAATTCTCCCTCTGTACGTGGATGGAATCAGCGTTCAGGAATGACACAAAGTGGCAAATCCCACTCTCCATAATGAACGCCCCAAAGGCAATCAGCTCAGATCTTAGGGTTTCACCTGCTATGGAAAATGCAAGGCACTGGGGAGTGGCCGCAGGACACGTGGGAATGCTGCACTGATAGGCTAGGATGCTCCTGCCAGATGAGAACCAGACTGAAGGAGACCAGCCTGACCTCTTACCCTCCACCCATATGTCTTGTTCCGAGGAGACAGGAGACAGAGCAGCTGGGAAAGGCAGAGGCAGCAGTGGTGGAGCAAGCCCTGCACCATTTTGTAGCTCCTTCCAGCAATCCCAGGGGCCAAGCACTGCCTATTTTTAGCTCCCGAGGTAGCTGAAATACCACCGTGATGTTCATTAACGACAACCCTGTCGGATGGGAACTGCAAGGCAGGGGAGTGGGGGGGCTGGTTGGCCTGTTTTGTTTTGCTTTATTTAATTGCTGGCTGCAGTACAGAGGCAGAGCGTGGCGGGAGGCTCGGCTCCTCTCACCTCAGGAAAAGCGGGAGCAGCAGACCCGGGGGAGGCAGGCAGGGAAAAGTCAATCAGGCAGTATTTAAAAATCTACCTGCTGGGCCCAGGGGGAGCTGGAGATTTTAATGTCATTCCCAGCTTGAGATGCAGCCTGGAGAGTGAGAAAAGAAAGGGGTATATTCTCTTCTTGGATCTTTAATTGCTCGTTAAATCATCTAACAAATGCCTGAACTCCTGGATGGCCCCATGCTCCTTGACAGAAGGACTTCAACCTTGGCAGGGGGGAGGGGTATTTTTAAAAGTACTCATTGCACCTGCTTTTTCTGGGTCTGTAAAACCAAGAGTTCAGTGGTTCACTCTGCAAAATAAAACTAAGTCTGGAATATTTTTATTACCGTTCAGCAGGAGCAATAAACTTTCCTTCGAGTTCTTCCCCTGCTCCAGCCTGTTGGCTCTCAGTCTGCCCTGCAGGCTGGTGTCCACGCTGTGGGAAGGCAGCCTCTCCTGCCCCCAAAAGGGACTTCAGTGACTGCAGAGAAGCATGTACCAAAATAATCACCTGCCCTATGTGCTCAGCCCCACTTCTGGCCCAAGCAGATTTACAGATAACCACAGCCAGAGGTGTCTGTGCCTGGTCATTCCCATTCTGCCTGGTCATTGCTGTTCATCTCTGTCTTCTGCTCAAATCCTCCTGTGTTGGGTCTTACGAGGAACTGCAACAAGTCTCAGTAGCTGAAAAGGTGACACAGCTATTTCCCAGCACAGAAAATATGACAACTGTGCCATTCCCTCTGATGTTTTACAGAAAGCAGCCTGCAGTTAAATCCACAAAACTCAGAAGAAGCCCAGACCCTGCCCATGACAGCTGGAAAGCTTCAAATGTGCTTTGCCGTCACAGACAGATGGACAGATCTGTGCCTTATACCTGTAACCCCCTCAGTAGTCAAGATAACATAGAAAGACGTCCTTCTAACTGATGGGAAGCATGGATGCTTTTCCTGCATCACCCATGCACAAATAATGGGGCCAAGGCAGACCGCAGCCATTAGCAGGTTTTATGTCATTTAAAGTCTGTGAAAAGAGCAGAATTGCAGCTCCAGCAGGGCAGGCAAACCATACGGATGATTTATGAATATTCACTCAGCTCACAGAGCACTCCGGGGCAGAAAACAAGCTTTTGAAATTAACTGAACTCTTCAAGGTTCTTCGTTTGTCTTGGCTTTGAGGTGTGAGTCACCAATACTGTTTCTCCAAAACGAGCAGAGTCTGTACAGAGGGCTGGGAGGATTTCTGGGCACTAAAATATGAAGTTAAGTCCTCTGCGAGAAAGATTTTATGTTCATAAAGCCTTCAAAGCATAGAGTCCACCCCATTAAGTTTTATGGGATGCAGTACTGATACATACAGCACTGATACTTCTTCAGCCCATAAAGGCTGGATGTTCAGGGCACTTGAGGCTCTTTCATTGAGCACTGAAATCTCCAGCAGCTTCAGTCTCCAGTGCTTTTGGTTTGGTGCCCTGCTATTTTTCCACAATTTCAGTGTTCAACAAAGAGGCTACAGAGGAGTTTTGATCCTGACCATGCAGACCCTGTCACACACTTGTCATTCCCATCCATGCAGTTAGCTTATTGTGGTGCTTCTCGATGATGGAACTTCGAATTGTACCCAGCAAAGCATGGGCAGAGCCTTCACTCCCCTCTTGAGATTTGTGTTTCTGGTCTGCCCTTGCTGGTTTAGATGAAACACCCTGGAAGGGCAAAGACTTCCATCTGCATTTGGCCAAGAATGGGTTCAGTCTAGCAAACAAGGGACAAGGTAGTAAAACAAGGAGATTGTCTTCACAAGTTTGCTGCACGCACCTGAAGAACAAGATCTCCTCTTTTCCAATTAATTTTAGCAATAATATTTGGGTTTGTTTCAGCTCATAGAAATGAGATATTTTCAAAGCAATGAAAGAAAAACTCTGCAGATTAACCAACATCCCAAGGGTTGCAGGAGTCTGTGGGTGGTGTGGGACATGCAAAGCAAGCAGAGGAAGTCATGAATTTGAGTGTCCTGCTTCACAAATGAGTGAAGCATCAGGCACTGTGGACTGTTACAGTAGGGCTGAACTCGGTTATTCCAAGGCTGTCTAGACGTTCTCATCCTAAATCTGAGACATCTTCCGGACCCAAGTTGTGTCAGAGCACTATCCTCCAGGAAAAGTTGCTGTCCCAGTGAATCTCATTTTTCTCACCAAAAGAGATTCCATCTGAAAATGGCCAGCTGGCCCTGCCCTCACCACCGTGCTCTGTAACCGTGGGAGATTCCTCTCCCTCTGAGTCACAGAGCACCACAGCCAGCCAAGGTGGTCTGCATTAACATGAATTAGCCCTTGTAGCAGCGGCTCATAGCAAAGAACAAGAATTTAGGAAAAGCAGTAAACCAGCATCTAGAAAATATTGTTTCTGGAGTCTTTCTGCTGTTCTTTCTGATACAAAGCTCCCACTTCAGCAAGGTCCCACATTTGGCTAAAGCAGGCGTTGTTGCTAACAATTTTAAATATTCTTGTACATATATTAATTTCTTTCTGTTCTTATGAAACTCCACACATGTGCAGTGCAGACTGCTTTGTCTGCTGAATAGAATACTTGTTGATGTGAGGTGGATTGCACAAACAACCTCTTTCCTTGTGATTTCCTTCCTCCATCCTGCTTTTGCCCTTTCAGCTGGATCACACAGTGTGGATGCTAAAGTCCCATCCTGAGAAACACAGCCTCTTTACTTCTGATGGTTCGGTGAACGGTTTCTGAAATCTCTGGCTCCAAATTCTGCCTTGAGCTTCTGTGTGACCTCTCATTTCTTTCCTCTGCAGGCTGATGCCAAGATGGTCTGCGATGTCGTAAGTCGGATGGAGGACACAGAGCCCTTCTCTCCAGAGCTGCTGTCAGCTATGATGAGGCTCTGGGCAGACTCTGGGATCCAAGAATGCTTCAACCGGTCCCGAGAATATCAACTTAACGACTCAGCCCAATAGTGAGTGTCCCTGTCCATATGCTATTCAAGTGGCATTTGGTTTTGTTAAAGTTTTAACTGAGGTGAATGACTTCATAGCAGTGGAACTGAACATGTCTCTGCTTACAGTCTGGGATGTGTGTTGTGTCACAGGCTGCTGCAAGACACAAAGAATCAGGCAGGACATTCATGTTCCCTCTTGGCCAGTCTGGGGTCAGACCCCAGTCTGGGATCTGTGACCCCAAGGCCAGGTTCCCAGAGTGCTCCCAAATGGCTCAAGGTAGGTTTTTGCAAACATGGATCTTGTGAATACAGGCAGATAAACCTGTGGGCAAGGCTGATGGCTTCTTTGTCTGATTGAGAGCAGAAGGGTGTGATCACCTGCTTTGTGCAGCAGTACAGGTCTTGGGTTTGCTTTTCTGGTAGTTGTATGGTGTACTCATAGGTCAGCTGGATTACTACCAAGGGTGAGGGACATCTTTACTTTTGCAGGGGCGTTGTGTAATACAGTTGGTGGCATCTCTACCATTAGGGACCGCATCCAGATGTCATTCAATGGTGATTGTCTGAATCCACGGCTTTGGTTCATGCTATTATGAGGACATCTACCCATAAATGGCTGCTGTGGCTCTGAAGAGACATTGAGTGCCTCCCCAGTTTCAGTTCAGACTCATTTGTAATGATAATTGATCCAACTCATTTGCTTCCACCTAGGCCAGGAGGCTAAAGGTTTTCATCCCATAATTTCAATCTCAGTATCTGTTGCAGTCAGGCAAAATGTCTCTGGGCCCTGGACTGTGTCTTGGGCAAGAGTCAGCCAAAGGTGGTTAAGTATAAACATAAGGAACAGGCAGGGACAGAGCGTTGGTTTCCCCAGTTATACCCTTGGACCTTTGGGTGGTCAGGGAAATGGAGGCTTCCCAATGGTGTCAGGGCAGTGCTACATGAATGCTTTTGGCTTTCACACTATCCCATATCAACAAGTTCACCAGCTGTTTCATGCATTTCTGGAGTTGTTATTGCATGTGTCGATTGTTTGGCATCTCTGCTTAGGGTGTTCCTGGATATCAAAACACCAGCCCAGGCGCTGGCGTGGCTGCTGGTTTTGTTCTGTGTGGTGGGCCTGGTGCTCCCAGCTGCACCAGCTGCTCCCATCCAAGCTGGCTGGGTGGTTGGGGAGTGCAGCTCTTGAAGTGCTGCAGCAGAAGGCGAGTGATGACACATCGCTCGGCATTGATGAAAACCTGAATGGGAAACCTGCAGATGTGTGGTTGGTGACACAGCATCATATCCAACCATGATCACACCTCAGAGATGATCCTGGCATTCTGCTGCCTTTTAATCAGTACTAGGTGGATGTCCATGTTTAATCTATATTTCATTGCCTGTAACAGCAAAATCAGCTTTCTCTTTCCAGCAGCTTTTTCTTTTTCCTTTTTTTTTTCACAAAAGAGGGATATGATGGCATAAACATACCTTTAGAGATATAAATTATCTAAAATGCCAGTCCTAATTGCATTACAACCTTGTGGAAAATTATTCAATTGTTTTAGAGCCAATTACCTTGAGGAAAGTGTTTTGATTTTCCTTCCATGCAAGATAGCTGTTGAAAATAATAAGCAGAGCTCTCCCAATATGACCAGGTGCTGGGCAATTCATCAGCAAGAGCTCTGAAACTACAAGCAGTTTCTAGACATCAACTGAAGAGGCTCTGTGCCATAGTATTCACAGCAATTTCGGTGTGGGGTTGCAGCCCAGCCAAATGAATTCCAGTGTCTCTGACAAAATCTCTTGCATCCAGATGAGGATGGATGACCCTCCTTGCTGGGGCAGTGCTGTGCTGCCTCTCTCCTTAGCTGCACTGTGAGTCGTGCTGTGGCTGGACACCTTTTTTCTCTGGGCTGTGTTGGATGGGGAAGCTGAAGATAACAAAGTCCTCATTTACAGCCCTGCTGGTGTTTAGGAGCCTCTGGTGTTTCCATCAACAGCAGTGGAGATGCTGTCGCAGGGCAGGGCACTGTAACACATCCTGCGGCACCTCTAGGCCCTGGTGCCATCACAGGAGATGGTGAGAGCTCAGTTGGCACTTATTCACGCCCAGTGGACTCCCAGTGAAAAGAGGCATATATTTTATTTAAGCCTTCAATGCTTTGGGGTTGTTTACTTTTGCATGAGTGAAAGATTTGAGACAGTTTTATATTTTGTTTCCCACCCTGGGAAAAGGCTTATCTTTATTGACACTGATATTCAATTTAAAACACTAACAACTACAAAATGTGTTTTCATTAGGGCTGAGAAAAATAAATTCCAGACAAGAACTGAATTCTAAGTTCCCCAAAGTCTGAAAAACAGTGACAGGCAATGAGCTGGACTAGCATTTCATTTCAGGCTTCTCTTGGGGTTAAGCCTCAAGGACTGGTGTTTTGCTGGCAGGAGGGAAGTCTCCTGCAGGACTTGGAGATTGTGCTCCATGGCTGCTCAGCACCTGTCACAGAGCCTGAAGGCACCAAGTGACCAGGTCATGTTGTGGCCAGCACAGGTGAGACCTTCAGGAGTGCTCCTGGCACTTCCCTTCACCCCAGAAACCGCCTGCCAAATGCCCTGAATGCTTTTCAGAACCTCCCCCCACTGCTTGGCTATTTCTAAGGAACCACCACCTAGGCTTCTCTGAGTCACTGCTGCTGTTGTCCTTAATTGCTCTTCCAGTGCTTTACCTCGAGTTTTTTTAAATGGCTGGAACAACAGGCCTTCTGTTTTAGCCCCTGGGAGACCAAGTCACAGGCTAATCAACAGCCTGCAAGGGTCAGCAGCACGGCTCTTACTAGTCTGTCATCAATTTCACTGGAAATAAATTTAATCTTTTGTGTTAGACTAAACAAGAATTGAGTAGTAGCTCTTCCCTCCTAACAAAGATGGGCCAGAGCACGTTGCTTTCTAGCCTCTGAAACATGCAAACGGTATGGATTTCCTGCAAAGCTTTGCTTCTTTTAGGCTCTAAAGTTGGCCTGTCCTTAGCAAGGATTTCATAGCTACTGCAAAGGAGCAGTAGAAAACAGCACTTTTGCAAAGAAAAAACATGATCAAGGAAGAGGAAAGATTCTGTAATGGACCCCCTGTGTCTTGGACTGCAAAAAGCAAAACCATAAGGAAGGAAAGATGAGGGAAGAGAGTAAGATGTAGCAATTGGTTTCATCTTTTTGTTACCGCATTTTTTTGTAGTTCCCTAAGGCAAATTTACGGGTGGGTTGCGTTCCACATTCCTAATATCTTGATTATGTTTTTATTCCTACTTCGTCTCCTCTTCCTTTCTTCTCTCTATGCCTAGGAGCTAAATCTACCTCTGATCATCAAAGAGTCTGGGCATTGCTGAATGTCTTTTTCTTCTCCAGCCAGTTTCTGTCTGTGGAAGCACATCTGTGACCCACATTTTGCTTTCAAAATCAGCAAAATAGAGGTTTCCAGCTGGTTTCCTTAATCTCCTACTTTTGTTCAGTTTTTAAAATTGTCTTGTGTTTCCTAGCCTCGAGTTCCTAACTAGGCTGGTCAGTGGAGTGCAGCACATAGGGCAAGTCTGACCTTAACCACCCAGGGATGGGGACCTGCTTTGAACAGCCTCCAAACTTCAGGGGGGAAATGGAGCAGACAGAGCATCCACACAAGCACTGATTTTCTGTGCGCATCTCCAAACAGAAACGGGCCCTGCAAGATGTGTAGGCAGAGACAGTTTGCAAGTACACAGACACAAAAAAGCTAGAATCTATCTCAAGTTCTTCTCCTCCTGCTTCCAAGTACTTTGAAAGATCAGTTGATAATGCCAGGGCTGTGAAACTACCGTGAAAATGTAAAATATTTTAGGCCTGCATTCAACCCATCCATTTTCACACATATCAGAGGTGTCAGGGCTAAGAAGCTTGTTGCCTTTGGCTCCCTCCATCAGGAGCTAAGGGAGGGAGAGAGGCCTCTGAAGAAGGATACAGACCTCACTTCTCAGTGGAGAAAGAGATGCCATTGTGTTTGTTGCTGTCCCACAGCTAACCACAGCACTGACATCTCAAGTCTGCCAAAACCAAGCCCAAACTGGACAACATTTTGGTTATTCCATCTTCAAGAATTGATCTGACAGTGCCTACAGAAAAATGGCACCAGACTCACAATAAAACACTGCAGTGCCTTCCTTCTCACCCCATCTTGTGTGGGACTGTTTTCTGATCTATTTTCCTTTCAAAAGAATTGTCTTTGCATGATGCTATCACCTTCCCTACTGATACTTACTGCATCCCACGTGCCAACACACACTTTGCATCAAAAAAGCAGTTAAGAAAGTAGAGCCAGATGTTGTTGTGATGTGGTGAATGGCTTCCAGATTGAGCCCTGACAAGGCAGCATTGGAACAGACTGCCCAGAGAGGCTGTAAAATCTCCATCCTTGGAAGTGCTCAACACTGAGCCACCTGAGCTAACTTCCAAATGGAATTTAACTTTGAAGTTTGTCCTGCTTTGAACAGGAGGATGGGCCACATGAAGTCCAGAGGTCCAACCCACACTGGCAACCTTGGGTTTGTCTTTTTCCCTTCACTCTTTCTCTGATAACACTGGATTTAAAAGAGAGAAAGGGTCTTCGAGGTTTGCTGCGATTTCCTGTTTCTAGTCATGCAGGACCATGCAGCTCTATGATAATGTCCACATCCCACAAGTCCCATGGTCTAAACGTTTACCTTACTGGCTTCACCAGCAAGGCAAACATTTAGACCATGGGACTTGTGGGACTTGGGCATTATGCATGACTGTCAGGACATGATCCATTTTAATGAGCTGCAATTGTTTCTGGCACGCTCAGACTGAAGAAAGAAAAATTATAGGTCAAGGTTTTGCATTAATATTCCCATCAGGTGTGTAGATTCCATTTTCTCATCACAGCTTTTACATTAGAATATGGTTTTCTGCACACCCGTCTTACTCGTGCCTGTCACTTGCGCTCCCTTGCATTTAATTGGAGGCAGTAGCAACATAAATGGAACAATCCAATTAATTGGGATGACTTGCATTGCACTGTTTATTGAACAATCCACCTTTGTGTCTTGGATTCCAATAAAGCAGAAAGGAAAAATGCATCACAAGTGTAGAGGTAGGTACATTTGTCTGAATTTATGGTTTAATTTACCCCAGTAAGTAAATATGCCCACCAGCTCTGAATAATCAAGTTTCCCTTATGACAAGCAAAACAAAACAGTCCATAAAGGCCAGAGCTGGTTGACTGGAATCACCAACCTTGCTCCATTCCCACAAATGAGATGCAAATCTGTTTCCAGGGAGGAGCAGCTCTGGTGCTGGCTCTGGAGTGGGACTGTTTCTTGTCAGTGTGAGGTGAGGAGATGTGGGCATCTGTAAAGCCTGTTATAGTCTAGCAGGGCTTGGTAGAGGTCTTAGGTTCTGTTATTATCCTCATAAATTAAGGAACTGCTGTTGTTATATAGCTTCACCTAGGGCTGAGTGTGAGGTGGAGGAAGAGTACAATAGGAAAGAAATTGTTTTTAAATCAGATGGATGTTTTCCAGCATCTCCCCCTCAGTCTTCATGCACCTGGAACACCCCATTTTACCAACACTATGTACAAACTCTCCAGGGGATACCTCTGTTGGTTAAGCAGAGTGGAGACCACATCAGAGTGTCTTGAAGGTGGGTGTTAAGTGATGTTCACCTTCCTATTCCACCAAACACTGACGGAGAACATCGAGTATTGAGCTTCTTTGACAGAAAACGCACAGGCGGAGGTCTGGAAGGCATTGAACTCATTCGAGTGCCCATTCCACTTGGCCCTTTTCAGACCCCAGGCAGAGGGAGAGCCCCACCAGACCCACTCTGTCTTGGGGTACAGCTCTGAAGAGACCCAGGAGATACAGACTGCCCCACAAGGAGGAGCAGAGAAGATACATAGGTAGTTCGTTCCTTGAGGACAAAGGCACAGCAGTACCTGCCTCCTCCCTGCCATTTTTCATTGTGTTGCATCATAACAGTGTTGTCTTTGGCCTGGGATTAGTAAAATCTTGACATCTTGACTAAATAAATTGGTATTCAATGAGACCCAGTTAAATGGGCTCATCATATCAGGGCTGTCCCCATTTTGGCAAAGCTCACACCCAAAAGGGTAGGAGCTGAGGTAGTTCACACTGCCTGGAGGAGGAGACACCCCAAGAACTTGGGAATGATCTCTTCTCCTTTCACATTTTGCTTAGTGATGAGGAGCAGCCAGCACCATCTATAAACACAGCACAGGGCATCCCCCCAAGGAAACCTGCTGAACCGTAGTCCTGAACCCCGGATAATCTGTTCTCATCTCCGACTGACAGACCCAACAGGAATTTCTTCCTGCCTTGTGAAGGGCTGTGGGTGACAGATTCGGCGCAGAAAGATTTGACTTTTTTTGGCTGAGTATTTGTGTATTTTTAGGCTGAAATGTCCTTATGAAACCAGCTGGAGCTGGCAGGCTGCCACCAAGGGTTGGGGTTGGTTTTTTTTTGTTCCGTTCAGTTTGTTTTTTTCACTGCTGCCCCTATTGCTGGCTGCAGCCCCCCTCTCCCACCAGCTCTGCCCTTCCACAGGCAGCACTCACACCCTGCAGTGAGCCCCTCACTGTGTGTCCCACCTTTCACCCCAACCTCCTCCTCACACCGGGACATGGCAGTGCTGGGATGCAGCTTCACAGCCAAGGAGTCTCCTGGGAACATGCAGCCCCTGCTCCTCCTTCCCTGCAGAGCCAAGGAATCCGAGCTTCCCTCTCCCTTTCTGCACCCTGAGGTTTGACGTACCGTGCACCCCCAGCTCCACCATCACAGCCTGCTCTGCAAGACAAACAGCATCACTGACACGGGGTGGGGCAGGAGATGGGTATCTCCTGAGGGGTGCACCAGGGAGGCTCTTGGGCCCTCTTGTTGCTCCTAGAAGCTCCTTAGGGAATTGGGTAGCTCTAGCAAGGCATGTGCCCCCCGTGTGTGTGATTCCTGCTTTGTGCCAGCTAGTCAGCACACAGCTCTGCGCACGGGGGCTCTGAGCCCTGTCCCCCAGCAGCGCCTGTGACCATGTGGGGACCATGGGGCTGCTCTCAGCCTCCTGATTCTGCAGCGTGTCTGCAGGAAAATCTGTCAGGAGACCACCATGCCGAGGCTCTTCACACGGCTGGCGTCAGGTCTGGCACCATCTGTGACGATGGGAGGTGAGCACGGCGGTGGCGTGTGGTTTCCCGATGTATCCGTTTGAAATCCTTAAATGGCAAAGGATGGCAGAACGCAGGGATTTCATCGTAGCCAGGCTCTGGGATGGAGCAAGCTGTCTTCCACGCGGGTCTGCAGGCAGCAGCAGTGGCCGTGTGATGGGAAGATGCTGCACAGCCGTCTGTGCCCCGCCTCCCCAAGTCCTGTCCCACAGATCATCACAGTTAGGAAGGAAGAGTTGAAAAGGGACTTGCTGCAGTCCAGGGAGCGTGTAGCAGCACATTGTGAGCTTTGGGGCAGAGCTGACTGCACCAGCCACAGGGTGAACAGCCCAGGAGGAGCCACTCCAGCCCAGGACAAGCCCTGCCACGCAGGACAGATCAGCTCTGTGTGCTCAGGATGCAGTTATCTTCCTTGTCCCCTCCTTCACAGTTTCATGGCCACCAGCCTTTCTCTGCTCTGGGCTTCTCAGCTCCCGTTCCCTGACTGCAGGAGGGGCAGTTCCTCCATGGATCATCCCATTCCCCATCCTGCCCCTGCTCAGGGCATGCACTAGGCCAGAGTGGTGCGATTCATCAGGTCCCACAGTGCAGGAGAGCTCCAAAAGCTTTTGAGTGACTGC
Organism: Pardalotus punctatus; assembly: GCA_013400915.1. Taxonomy (NCBI): domain Eukaryota; kingdom Metazoa; phylum Chordata; class Aves; order Passeriformes; family Pardalotidae; genus Pardalotus; species Pardalotus punctatus. The sequence goes on from VZTX01015500.1 coordinate 99,829, forward strand.
TAGAGGTGTGCAGCTGCTGCATGCATTCCCCCCACCCCCTCTTGGGGACCAGACAGTGCACACACATGCACCCTTCCCACAAGAAAAATGCAGCATCCCCATGCTCAGGTTAGGAGTTGTATCCAAAATCTAACTTTAAGGTTAGGAGTTAAATCCAAAACCAATTGCAAGCTTAGCTAAAACTCCCTGTTTTTCAGAATATATTAAGACAACCATTGGAAAATTGCTTTTATCTGCTTCTTCCTAAACCCTCTGGCTTGTACTTTAAAGCCTTTTGTCTGTGAACAGGAGAGCTGGAAAGCCCTTTTTTTATTTCCTTGAGCAAATAGCCCATATAATATCCAGCCTTGAGGGCTTGAGAGAACAAAAATGAAGGGAAAAAAAAGGATGTAGCAAACGTTGTGACACGCCGTAAAATCACAAGATCACAACATTCAGCAATGATGGGCTTGAAGCACCAGATCTGTGCCCAGGAAGGGAGGGTGGCACAGCCTCTGTTAGGAAGGCAGAGCTCCCTGGGAGCCCGTGGTGCCTGTCGGGCAGCAGGCTGAAGCTCCTTGTCTCGGCTCCCCGGTGGGGACAATAACACGCTGCTGTTTATGGGTTGCTGACGTCCACGGTGGCGAGAGCAGCAGAGGCAGCAGCAGAGCAAGGCAGGAGCTGGTGGGGCTGGGCAGGCAGAGCATGGCAGGGGGGGCTGGGGGAGCCCCACAGGAGCAGCACCTGGCCAAGACGGTTCTGGGATTCGCCCTGTGGAGCTCAGGGCACTGATTACTTCACAGACTAATTGATACAATAGCTCTAATTAGCCCTGGAGCAAACAGCACTTTGTGTCTTTGCTTATCCATGCGCTGAGCCAGCATTCAACCCCCAGCCATGGAGCTGCATTTTAGGTGGGAAGAGGGGAAATACGGGGTCCTTTCTCCAGGGCTCCGCAGCCTGGGCACATGTGTGGGCATGGCCAGTGCCATGTGTGTGGTGTGTAAAGGGAGTGTCTCGGGAGAAGACTGGCACCAGGGGCATTTGGGCACAAACAGTGTGGGTGGCAGGGCGGCCGTGCTTTTCCTTGGGGTTTCAGTACAGCCCTGTGGAGACTGGCACTCCAAGGCTGGGTCAGTGCCAGGAATGGCCTTCCTGCCTCCTCCCTCTCTTGGAAACCCCACAAGGGGTTTGTTCGTGCCTGATTTTACCCAGAGCACACACAGATGAGACGATCATTGATTTGGGCAGCGGAACCAAAGGCAGACAAATGTGATGCTGCCACAGCACTGCTCATGCCACTCTACCATACAAGCTGGGCGTGAGCCTCATCAGCACAGGGGTCCTATACACTGCAGACAGGTTTTTGACCTTTTCCTGTAATTTTTTTCTTTTTGACCCTGCAACACACTAGTTGGGACTAGCTAATGCTGGGTCCATATCAGTCCCTTCATCCACACCTTTTACATTATTACAGTCAAAATAACAGAGACTGTCTATGAACTGTTATTTAATCTTCCCCATATGTGTTCCTTGCCTTCAGACCACTGACATATCTCACAGGTCCAAACCCAAAACTCCTCTATTGTCAGTCCCCTCAGAAAACCCTGTAACCCCCCTACCTGCTTGCCCTCCTACCCAGCTCAGGCTCTCAGGGTATTTCTGCAGGGGCTGTCAGGGACAGGCACACACTCACTCTGCTTTGTGGGCACAGGCCCTGGGCAGGGTTTCTTAGTTTGTTCATGACAGCAGAAGGAGGCTGGAGAACAGCAGAGCAAACACCCATCTTTGTGCCAAAATCCTCATGCTTACAACCTTCCCCACCTCCATGCATTTGAATGCATTTGAATGCTTGAGTGCCTGGAGAAGAGACCTCCTCAAAGGTCTCTGGGCACTCTGAGACTCTCTTGAAGCTGAATTTATTAGGAAAAAGAGAGGAGAAATGGTTCTGAGCCTAGATTTTAGGCAGCACCTTCTCCATGCTGCTGGGAGGGGAAGGAAGAGATAGAGGGGAGAGGGAAACCAGGCACAAACCACACCATGGAGCCACGCCAAGGAAGTGTCAGCGCTGGCTTTGGTGGTTAGTCCGAGTCTTTTGCTGGGGATTTACAATGCACTTTGTGTAGTTGTAACCCCTTCCTTGCTGGGCTACATTGTCCCCCCAGTGCTGAGCAGCAGGTTTGTTGGGAACACCAGCATTGAAAAGAAATGTGATGCTCTAAAATTGCAAGCCTGGGCCATGAAACACCATGTGAGCAGTCACTGTAACTCGGAGGCTTTTACAGCACTTTTCATGGTATAATTCAGAATTTCTCAATCCCTCAGTATTGCTGTTGGTATGTAGGGTTTGGCAATAGCATAAGAACCATTTCCAAATCCTCCTTCAGGAGAACACCAGCCAGTACATCCTACTGAGCATCATTAATGTCACTTTAAACATTTGCGGTTAAACAGATCCACAGTCGTGCAGTCCCCAACATGAGAAATACTGCACCAGTGTGCTGAGCAGTGAGGCCACATCTGCCACAGGCAGGAATAGGAGAAAGAAAGAGAGAGAGGTGGCTGATGCTAGTTAGCAGATGCTGAGAACTGGGAATTGGTGATAGAGTCCAGGCAAAAACCTTTGCTCAAATTAAATTAATGTTAAAGCAGCAACTTCGCATGAAGAAATCCCCAGAGGACCTTCTCGTTGAACAAAAATGCATAAACAAAGAAATGACACAAATACAGAAGTTACAAATTTAGGAAAAAAGGCTATATATTTCTGCCCAGGAGCTCAACTATCTGTACCCTGCCCAGGGACCACACTTGGGGATGGAAGAGCCTCTTCCCACATGTGATAAAGAGCTGCATCTCCTGATGCACAGTCTCAATCCAGCCCCACCTGCATGCAGGGCTGGCAGTGCAAGGTGTAGGATTAGCACCCTCTCTGAAGTCCCAGCAAAGAGCTTCACAGTGTGGGACTCCCTGGCTCGTCAGGGCATCCCGTGGTGACAGTGGGGAGCACGCAGCTTTGCTCCATGGAAGGGAGAGCTCCTATATGAACGCATAACTCACATCAACAGGGAAAGCCTGAAGAAAAATTGGACAAAATCCAATTTCTTTCTTTACACGTGCTACCTCGCCTCCCCTGCCACACGTGCCCGTAACAACAGTGCCACGTTACGAACCTCCGTGGTTTGGGCTGCGGTTCCCCAGCTGCTCCCTTCGTACCACAGTGTGACACATCACACTGGCTCCCTGCCTGTGCACGCCAGGCCTGGGCACACAGGACATGCCTGCTCCATGGCCCTTTTCACTGCAGTGCTTCTTCTTTTTCCTTTCTTATGCCTTAAATCCCGTCAATTCGGCCCTAGGGACAAGTGGGTCATGTAGTGAGCATGTGAAGAAGACCCCATAAGAAAAATATTTATGGGGATGCAGAGGCAAAGGACAAGCAACAGTGCAGATATAACCCGGATCCATCCTGTAGCCTTCCCTATATGGACCTGAGGAGGCATTCCTGGGATTCAGGAGGTTATTTCTATTTTCACTTCGCAGTGGGAGCCAAAAAACCTCTGTATTTTGAGAAGCTTCAAACATTGATTGGATACGGCTGATCCTTCCATCAGCTGGTGCATTGCCACCAGATGAATAAATCTTGCATGCATCTGTAATTACTGCTTAGCTTGTGTTTAAGTGCTGTGTCATTGATCTGCAGAACTCATCAAAATCCGTAAGCGAATGCATGAAATTACATTGGATGGAGCAGAAAGGTACATGACAACATCCATTTTCAGGCTTGTTTGTTCACAAAAAAAAAAAAAGAAGAAAGCATTTATTTATCTCCATTCAAATTCTTGGGTTAACTTGTTATTTTAATCATCAATTGTAACACCATTTTATCAGCTGCTCTTTATGTGGGGAATATATTTCTTTCTTATAGTAGGCCTTAATATAATATGTTCCATTTCTACCAGCCCTGCAGTACCTGCCCCTAAGTGGGCAAAATCTCTATTAAAAGCATGGAAGAATATTGCTTGGGGGTTATAAAACCCAATATGGAAAGGTCTTGTGGTGAAAGCTTCTGACTGCATTTTAGGGAACCCAAAGTGACTCCAAGTGCCACCACAGACTTCCCATTGTGTCCTTAGGCAAATCATCTATCCCCTTAATACTTCTATTCCTCCTAAAGTAGGTGTGATTAATAGCATTTCCCTGCTCTAGTGGGAGGCTAGGAGGACACATCAATCCTGCTCAGCAAGAGCTGAGGTGCTCCAGCAGCAGGGAGCAGGGGTGATGCTTTGCTAACCAGCCATCTGCTCGAGGTGCTCTCCTCCCCTCCTGCAGCCAAGAGGAAGGACACCAAAGACATTTATTGGCAATAAAGCCCACGTTGTCTGGAAGAACTCCTGATGTTTTCCAGACCTAACGTCTCTCTATCCCAGCTCCATCCTCCCACTGGAAGTGAAGTTCTCCTGGGTCAATTCAAAGTTCTCCCACAAGCAGGGAGGAACTCCTGGTCTGCCCACCTGGCTTTCTGCAGCACCTGGGGTCGTGGCTTGTTCCCAAGAGATGTGGTCACTGACAGGTCCACAGGCAGGCAGCAGTGGCTGCTTCTGGCAGGGGTGTGACCCCAGGGCACAGAGGAAATTCTGCACAAGCTCAAGGGCAGACAGCTGTCCCCAGCCCTTGTGGAGGGACATGCCTCTGAGGTGGTGTCCCCAGCTCATCTCCCACAAACCACACTGGCCTTATGGCTGGGCTGTCCCATACAGAGTATCCCAAGCCAATTCTGTCATGCAAGTGTCCTGATGCATCTTGAGCTGAGCACAGCCCACTCCTGCAAAGACCTAGGAGCAACCCAAATCCCTGTCTGGAGGACTGCAGGAGCCCAACCCCAGGGGTGGGTGTGTGGTGACAGGAGGCTATGGTAACCCACACCTGAGGCTGCTAATGCCAACAGAAGAGGGAGAAATGAAAAATGGGGGACCAGCAGGTGACAGCCTTTCCTGGTGAGAACAACTGAGCTATTTTGATATATGATAAACAAATCTTCTCCTGACAATGATTTGGTTGAACATTTTCTAAAGAGATGAGAAACTCCATGAATCTTCCCTTACGTGTCTCTGCTTCTGGATCGGCCTGGACTGAAACCAAAATGCTGCAATACCACAAGCAAAGCTGTTCTCGAAGGAGCCTCAGCCTGACAGCTGCTGAGAAGGACCAGAAAGTCCATTTGCGTAGCACAGATTTTACACGCCCAAGAGACCCACCTTTGTCTAGGATAACTAAGATATTTTTAGCGTGCAGCCAAGGGTGAAATTTCCAGGTTTTGCTTTTGCTACCTATGAGTCACATCTGTCCATGGCAGAGCACTGGCTAATTTTGGTACCCATGGTTTGTGGCAGGGATGCTTAAATAACATTTGAAAGCAGAATTCCCCATAGGTTGCTAATAGATCAGGAAAGTGGACAGATTAAAAGATCCAGAGATATGATTCCCACTCCATCTCCAGCAATGCATCTTCCTCAGCAGGGGGAGTGGAGAAGTGAGGCCCCTGATTAAAGTCAGCTCCTGACAGATCTACCCCACTCCTCATAATTGTGCCATCATCCAGCCATGGGCATCCTCCAGCTACTTGATATGAGAACACAGATCTCATTAAGTGATGCTTTCCTTCGCAGCATTAGATGTAAATCCCTCACCGGTGCTATCCCTGCTGCAGACAGACACCAAGCACTACAAAATACTGCAGCTATATCTGTTTTTTTTTTCCCAGCTTAGAATTGAAGATATTAATGCTACTTCACCAACAAGTGTGTAAATAGATGTCCCAGTCCTTTGTGCACACCCTGATGAATATCTCTGGCCAGCGGCTGATCAAAAGGTTAAAGTCTGTGGGACTGGTTTCATCTATGGTCCCAGCTGTCTGCTTTCCAGGGCTGGAGTAATTCTGAGTAATTAGCTCGTTTGGCCTTGGGGCCAAATTGAATCATCTGCTGTGCGATGCGAGGAACACGGGCGAGCAATCCTTCGTGCCTGTGCTGGTGTGCGCACTGGGGGCTGTGCATGCGGCAGGCTGGGTTAGTTGATATGTCCCCTGTTCGGGCTCAGCAGATGCTTGTGAATGCACCAGGGGCCCCTCTGCAGCACGGGGCCTGCATGCTCTGAGCAGGACTCCTTCCCAGAACAAGCCCTTCATTATCCCAAACTCCCCGGGGCTTATTTTTAGCCCCTCCTTTTCTTTCCTTTCTTTCTTCTTTTTACAGTACAGAAAACCATCAGCTCCACTGTCAGCAGGCTTATAACAGCAGTCCTGGAGCAAAGAAAAAAGCTTCAAACCCACTGACTCTGTTGCATAAAGGTTTAGGCACAGATCCTGCTCACTTCCAGGGTTCCAAGTCCCACCATTCCTCATCCCTTTTCCAGCTCAGCTGCTGTCCTTCAGAGCTGGGCATCAGAAGGAAGCAGAGGCTTACGTAAAGCAGGAGCAGGGCTGGAGCTCTGAGCCTCCCTCTGCTTCAGCTGAGGTTCCATCAGTGCCTGCGTCTGCCCTGCTGTGCAGAGGACACCTGCGTGCAGGGCCACCAGGAGAGAAGACCTTGCACAGCCTGAGCCATGCGTCATCCCGGGCTTACGCAGAGCCACTGGAAAGACACAGCCAGCCCCTGTCAAAAATCCTTTGCTTATAAAACAAAGGCAAGGGTGCCTTGTGGTCAGCGGCTCTGCACTAAACAACGATTTAAATCACAGACTTTATATAAAACAGCGCCATTGCCCAGATGAGGACACTGCTAGGAGGGATCACAGCATTGCTGGTGAGCTGTGGTCACCAAATCTGCCCCATGTAGCAGGCTCGAGGGTCTGGCGTTACACTGCCAGGTTCTCCAAGCAGCATTGGATTCAGTGACCATAAAACAGATGGTCACTTGTAGAACAAGCTAGCCATGGCTCCCTCCTTTCTCCATCTCTGATAGGATTTGGGAGATGAGGAAAACCCCTTCCTATGTGACGAAATGCTCCAAAGTGCTTCCATGCAGTAACGTCTTGGTAGCAGAGTAAAGATGCTCCACAGCAGATGTTGCAGAGGTCTCAGAGATGTCTACAGAGAAACAAGTGGGGGGATAGGGAGGAGAGAGAGGACAGCTGTTCCCATTCAAAAATTAACAAAGTTAAACTCTGACACGGCAGTTTAAAAACCAGAAAGAGGCAGTTTTTTCACAGACAGGGTAGCTGAGCTTGGAAATTCCTTGCTGCAGATGTGGTTGTTAGAAGTTTAAATTGCTGCAAAAAGTGCCTAGACAAATTTCTGGAAGAAAAATCATTGAAGGGTAATAAATATAAAGATATCACACTTCTCTTTGAAACTCTGTTATCCATATGAAGTACTGGAGGCTGGGATAGCTGAATACTGCATACTTGCCCTGTATTTGTACTTTTCTCTTAACATCTGCTCTTGGACAGTTGCTAAGCTAGGTGAGTCATTGATCTGACCCAGACATACTGTTTTCTCTTTTGTAAGGGTTCAGGATGTCAAAAAAAATCTTTATCATGCCCTCTTACATCCCATCCAATTTTCAAGCTTCAGTGCAGAAAGATGAGCCCACATTTCCTTTCCCAGGGCCCCTCCAAAATCCTTTATAGGTGAGTTGATCTTGCTTTTCCTCCAAAACCCACCTCACCTGCAGCCAGAGCTCTCTGGTCACAAACTCAACCCATAATACAGTGACCTTTAATTCCAGCAGTAAGGAGTGGAAACATGGCCAGAGCTGACTAAGCTGCCACCTGTGAGCAAAGCCAGTGAGCACTTACACCTGGAGACCCCTCATGTCCTCAAGAACCTTTGTTACACAGCTGCTATTTAGTGACTCTGCTCATCCACATGTGATTCTAAAAATGATTCTGGATCCGGTCGTGCCTTGGAAAACTGCAAGTCTAACTAGGACAGCTAAACTCCAACCTGCTTTTATTCATTCCTCCTGCCTGTCATTAGTATTAATATCAACTTGTCAAGTTGATCTTGATGTGCAAGCCTTGTACAGCCTTGCTCAGTGCAGAGCCAAAAAAAAATAAAAAATGCATCGCAACATATCATCTTTTTTGTCAAGATTTGGCACCTTCCTTTAATAGCAGGGACCATCCTCCTCACTCCCCAGGGAAAAGTAACAAAAACCCATGGCATCCAGCAAGGTTCTTTCAGGAAAGTAAGCCCAGTAATCCCTGAGCCCAGCCACCATCACTCCTCTTGTTAATAGCCTGCAAGAAGCAGGCACCAGAAGTGACATGTCACTGGTTGGATTTAGTTAGGGGAAGGAAGGTGGGGAGTTTTCATGCTGGTATCTCATCTAGTTGGACATGAGATGAGATTTATCATTTGGAGCAGCAGCAAGACAGCAGAGCCTGCCATGTAATTCATATGACGGCCATGGAGGCAGGACTGGCTGATGGAGAAACACAGCCAGAAAACCTAAATGCATTACCCAAAGTCTGGGAGCAAATTCCTAAGACCTCCTGTCTCTAGGATGGACTGAGAAATATAACAGCAGAGATGACTGGGCGAAGTGTCTGCAGAAAAAAACACTGTGGTGCCATGACCTCTGGGTACTTGCCCAGCACCAGCTGCCCTGGGCAGCCAAACCAGCCTGTATCACACCTTCAGGGAGCAGTGCCCACACAGTTTTTCTCTCTGGTAGGAGATACTACAAGAGTTTATTCTGCTGTTGCAGAGCCACTGCTGACACTCCCTAAACCCAGTGCTTATCCTCTGAACCCTTACTCTATGGTCACCAAATATTAAATTGTTTTAATGCTAAATATACATTGAACTGTGTGTTCATCATTGAAAGAAAGGAAGAAGATAAGGTGGAAGCTAAGATGAGATACAGGTAGCCTTCCATCCATGAGCAAGGAAGGAGTGCTCAGGTAGAGCCATTTTTACATAAGCATTTAGATTTAGATGAGGTGAAGCCTGCTTGGGACAACCTTGATTGAAAACTCAGCATTTGCCAGGACACAATGTCGGAGCTGCCCCTTGAGTGCCTCAGTACACAGAGTCCAAAATAACCCAGCAGTGACTCAGCTGCGTGTGTTGACAAATGGGGATCTGCTTCCTCATCAAGTACAATGCAAGCCAACAGATCGAGGTTGGGGTATCCCACGCGTACATGGCCTTTCCTTCATGGAGGAGACATGGCCAGAATGCAGGACAGCGAGGATGGAGGAGCCACTGGGAAGATGCTGCTGTCTTCAGGTTTGTTGTCTTGAAGCTCCAACTTCCACTCCCTGCAGACCTGCCCCAGACCAAGACCCAGCTGTGGCTGCTGCTGCACCACAGCTCGTTGAGCACTGAAGACATGAGCGTGGCATCAGCACAGTGTGAGCACTTTGGGTGTGCACAGGGAGAGCTGGATGATGCAAAAAGACTGCCAAGGTGTCACCGTCAAGGCAACAAAAAACCCAGCAGATGTTTAACCATCTTATTGCCATTAAGCTCAACAAACGTGAATGTCCATCTGGGTGAGCTTTGCCGCAGGTATCCGGCCTTGACCACAGCCTGCAGCCTCAGCTGTGCTTCTTCATCCAAGAAAGCAGCCAGTGGAGCTTATGGCATAGGCAGCACTGTCCCGGGAGAAGGTTCCCGTGGTAGCTGAGGGCCTGGGGAGGGGACCCTGTCCATGCACTGCATGTAGGCTGCTGCTGCTGAGCTGTTCCTGCAGGACACCTGGACAAAAGTTCCTCTTCTCCATGCAGTGTCTCTGGCATCAACACTGCTATCACGTGCTTTTGGAAATAGCAAATGAAGGGGCAATATGACTGTGTACAGCTATTCATTCTCAACCAGTCTATATAGAGCTCCTGCTTTTCTTAGCCTCTGTTCGATAAGCTCCCTTTCTGTATTTGGGAATTGCTATTTCTTCTGCATTTTTCTTTTAGCAGAATATAGTTGGGCTTCACCTCCCTGAGCCTGGTAAACTGAGTGACTCAGAAACCCGCAATCTGCTTCAAAACAAAGAATTTAAAATAAAAGATACAAGCAGTAATGGAGCTACTCGACTCAGGAGCAGAAATGCTAGAGGGTTACTCATGTACTCACAAACCTTCTAACCTTCCTTCAGCTTTTTTAACCCCTGAAAACCCGGGGCAAGGCAGGCTGCAAGTAAGAGCTGATGTGTCATTTCTGATATGTTTCCACTCCAGTGTGCAAGCCCTGGAGCTGGGAAATGGAAGAGCTCTGATGCCAGCACCGATGACGCGGAAGGGGGAGCCAAGCTCTCACTCCGCAGCCTCCAAAGTGCTCTTATTTCTGCTGGTTAAACAGATGCCAGCTTCTGAGGGGATTATGTGTCATGGAGCCTGTTGGCTGTGACAACTAATTATCTCCCACAATAGTTTGGCCTTGAGATTTTCGGCTCAAAGGGCATACCAGGAGTGCTGCCATCCAGCACCATGTGTAGCAATTTGTCCCCACTTGGGTGTCCCTGTTCCCAAAGAGGTGTCACCCCCAAGGTACACTGTCCTCCCCTGGCTCAGGCTCACACCAGCAGGTCTTTCCAAGCAGCATGGGGAGGGAGCACCAGTGCCCTGGTGAAACCTCAGAGATGCCTCCAGCAGGAACCCAGGAGGACAAGCAGCAGCTAAAATCAGCTCAGCATCCAAACAGCAGCCTGCCCGATCCTGCCATTCCCACAGCTGGATGTTAGTGTGGCAGCTATGCCATGGCACACTCTTCCAGCTGAGCTTCACAGGGTGCACACACTGACAGGGTCCAGCTCAGCTGCAGCCAAGTCCAGGGGAAAAAATATCTGCTGCAGCCTGAGTCTCTCTCTGGGGGAGTTACTCAAAGGAGTAAACAGTTTTGGAATGCAGCCTCAAAACCAGCTCTGAAAATGTGTTATAACTTCATATAAATTGATGGCTGACCCCCATCGAGACTCTCAGGAACAGATGAAAAGCAGACACAGGCAGCTGAAAGAATTTAAGCCATTGAGAAACATACAGAGTGCTGGAAAAGACTAGAGATGAGGAAAGAGATGAAGAGAGGAGTTAACAGAAAAGGCAAAGGGGGTGCTGGCAAGCAGGTATTGGAGCTGGGGTGCCCAGCAGCCAGGCTGGAAGCAGTGGTGTGGGAGTGACATCAAGGCTCTAGATTTGCAGAGCTCAGCTCACCTGCAGCCTGAAAAGGTTGAGTACTGGGGCTACTGAGTGTTCTTCTGTCACAGCACCAATTAAGCAGTGGGAAGCACATGCTAGAGGGCCCCCAGCCGAGGCTCCTATGGAGATATCCCAGCTGGGATCAGAAACTGGGTGCTGTCAGGTAGGAGAGGGTGGAACCTGCTTGGCTCCCCTCTCTCTGTCTCTATCATCCTACCCTCTCAGGAGGCTGGCAGGCTGCACCAGCTCCCCCAAACCTATGATCCCCCAGAGAACTCAGGTGGAGCCAGACACATAAGGCTACATCACAAGGGAAGGGAGGCAAGGTTTTCCAAGCCTCAGAGCCAGGTTGAATGCAGGTTCAAATCAAATCTGGAGCTGACTTGCTGTCAGGCAGCCAAGGGGAATGCTGTGTGGAAGAGCCATGGACTGGGCATGCTGTAGTGTGAGTGAGGACGCCCTGAAATCCCAGCACACAGCCCAGGGTTTAAGTGATGCTGCCATTCACCAGCAAATCATCGCAGGTCGAAGGCAGCAATAACAGTAACAAGCTTCTCCATCACTGTGCTGCTGAGGACCTCAGTCCTTTGGCCAGTTTGCAGTAAATTTCTTCATTTGCTGCACACCCAGGATAAAAGGAGGATCTCAAAGGCAAGAATAATTAATGGGGAACGTTAAGTGGAAGAGAGTTGGGTCATCAGAAAGTGAAGATGGAGGAAGTGATAAAGGACTTCAGGGTACTGCCAAGAGCTGCAAGAGGAAAAGAAAATCCCCCCCTTACACCTCGACTTTTTAACATCACCTTGAAGTACTCTGTTCCTGAAGACAGAGGAGAGCCTGGGTGTCTGAATACCAGCACTGCAGAGCTGCCTCAGTCTGCAGGGCCCTGTGAAGAGATGCAGCTGTCTCTTAAATAACAGGAGTTGACACCAGTTGTGAATAGATGAGTGATCGTGGTTTCAGCCGTCACAGCCAAGGATCTGATTTCAAATGAAGCCCCATTCATCCATCCAGTGCCCATCATAGGGTTATTAAAGGAGCATCTGTCACAAAACCACAATGCCTTTAAATGCTTGAAAAAGGGCACAACAAAAATAAGCCTCCTTAGCTTATATACTTTTCTCTGGCTGACGTGATCCTTGGAATTGTTGAGCAAAAACAAATGAAAAATATGATGGGTAGGAAAAATACGTTATACAAGCAGGGTGAGGTTTGTATTTGACCTTAGTGTAGGGTTTGGCTCTCTGTTTGTTGTTCCAAGCTTGTGGGGTAGGCATGAGGGACAGTAGCAGGGAGCTGTCTTGGGTAGCAGAGTGTGCAGCACCAGCACACCAGGTGTCCTGCTCCAGAGCCCTGGCTCAGAGCACTCCCTCCAGGACACAAACGGAAAGCCACTCCCTGGTTTTGGATGCAGCAGGGATAGCATCTCCAGCAGCAGGACAATGTCAAGTTCAGGCCAAGTGGGATGTGCTGTAGCAAGGCACATGAGCTGAGGGGGGCTGGTTTGGTTACTCATCAGGACTAAATCCACACTCTGTGTTTAATAAAAATTGCATTTAGCTAAACTGAAGGCTTAGATGTCATGTCTGTCTTGAGTGAATGGTTCAGCTCATACCATCTCACACTCGCCAGCAATCTCTTACCTGCAACAACAAAGTCTTTTCCTTCTCTGCAACCTTGCAGCTCCTCTTACTACTCTTTATTCTCTGCCTGCTGCATTGGGCAAAGCTGCCATCCTCTGGCACCTGAACAGGTACCCTCCTGTCCTGCCACCAGCAGGTCACCTCCTGCCCCACTGCCTCTCTGGGTGACATCCACGCACAGGGATCAAAGGAAAAGATCACTGCTTATGTACAGACATGCTCTATTATACCCACAGTATACTGAAAGCATCTCAGTGCGTTAGATTGATGTTCCTGAGGCTAGAGGTCAGCATTTATGCCCTGTAATGCACATCAAACCCCTTTTAAAAGAAACTGGAATGTCTGCATGCAGCCTTAATGGTGGTGAGAAAGACTTTGCTGTGTGATGCAGCTCTGTGTTTATAATTCATATTAAATTGTAATCCAAATTCCTCTTTTCTTTATAAATTGTTTTATAGAATCATCTTTAATGTGGATGGAAAACTGGATTGTGGTCATATGTGCAAAGCTGTTGGGCTCCTGTACAGAAATATTTCATGCCAAAAGACAGGACTTCCTACCCCAAGTTTCAGCCTAGGGAGGCATTGTCTGTGTTTATAGATTTTAAGCCTAAAGCAGACTAAAGTTACATGTTTTAAACTGTCCAAGTTTTAGAAAGCTATATCTCCTCTCTATTCCCCCAAAGCCCCAGTTTGCACTCCCTGATTATCACCATCTAAGTGGGGTCCTGGATTCATTCCAAGCACTGCATCTCCTGCAGTCCCAGCCCTATGCTGGATTTCAAACTGAAGTTCAAAGTGACTCACTTGGGCAGATTCATCTCCCTTCATCTGAGCTGACTGAAAGCAGGGCATGGCGTGTCCCTCCCTTCCCAGCACAGAGAGAGGCATGTCCAAAGGGAACTCGACCTGTGTGTTCTGGGAGCAAGACCTGTGTGCTCCAACCTCTTATCTGAATAAACCCTTGCAAAAAAACTTGAGTGTACAGGATCCAGCACAATGGACCAATTGGGACCCTTGTTCCTCAGGGAATAAAAATAGCAAGTTAATATTAAAACTGTGTATTTTCACAGATTGCAGTTGGGGCTCAAAACACACCATGCTTAATTTCCTGCTTTCAGTTCCCTATCAGATTTTATGCTTAGCTTAGTGAGGTTTGTTTTTCCCCAGAATAGGACTTTTTTCCTTTAGCTACAATACATTCAGCCATAAAAAATGAGATTGGAAAGATTAATAGGAAGCTGAAGGATTCATCTGAGATTGACAAAGACTAATGTGTGTCTTATCTGTTTTCTTTTTCTTTTTCCTTCTTCTCTTAGCTACCTAGACAGCTTAGATCGAATTGGAGCTGCAGACTACCAGCCCACGGAGCAGGATATCCTCCGAACCAGGGTCAAAACAACTGGCATCGTAGAAACCCATTTCACATTCAAAAACCTCCACTTCAGGTTAGTCTAAAACGGTACAGTAAATTTTCAGAACAACTATTTATCACTGGGTTTCCACATAGTTCCTAAGGGAGAAGTTGTTAAATTGCTGGTTAATGCAGAGATAGCTCCCACTGCAGAAGACACAGTATTTTGGAGAGTCAACAATATGAAATGTTTGGCAATCCTGTCTTGAAAGTCAATGCCTGTAAGATAGAAGCTCATGGCAGCTTCTTCTAACCCAAACAACACTTCTTTGTTGGAAAGTATTATACAAGACTGACCCCCAAATCTGATCAAGCCTCATAAATGTAAAAGTATTTGGCCAAATCTTTTCTCTTAAGTGGGTCAGTCACATGAAGTTAACACAATACATTGACCCTCATGATGCCATCCGGTAGAGTGAAGAGGGCACAAAGGCAGGCACACAGTATTTAGAGCATATAAAAGTCAAGAGTGTGTGGTCTCCACCTCCACAGACCCTTTGGAACCCAGCATGCTGCTAAGGTTCTCCCACAAATCCCAACAGTGCTGTCTCTAACTGCTCCTCCTGGTCCTCCCCAGCTCCAGGCTCTGGAGGAGGAGACCAAGCTAGCGGAGAAAGACCCAGTGCTTTGTGTTTGGAGCCTCCTGGGGGCCATGTGGTCAGAAAATGCCAAGAATGCTAAAATTCCCTGGTAGCTAGGGAGGAGTGGGTGGTGATGGTCCTCCCCTGTGCCGCAGGCTCTTCGATGTCGGGGGCCAGCGGTCAGAACGCAAGAAGTGGATTCACTGCTTTGAGGATGTCACAGCGATCATCTTCTGTGTCGCGCTGAGTGGCTACGACCAGGTGCTCCATGAAGACGAAACCACGGTGAGTCTAACTGGGTCTTGGAGGCCCCAACATCTCTTTATGGGATACTGCATAACCAGCAACGCCTCAGAGATCGCCGAATGCTCCCTGGCGTGCTGCAGTAGTGTGCTTTTGTCCGTCACTCCCCTTGACTCTGAATCCTGGGGAGATCTGTCCTCCTCCACATTCTTTGATATGAAGTCTGCATGCCCAGGTAATGCTTCCTTACGCTGGTAAAGTTGTAGTGGTTTGTTTCTCCTTTCTAGCCTATCTGTGTTTTCAAAATGCATTCCAGGGCCCTATATCCAGCAAGAGAATCTAGGTGGGTGGGCTTTAAAAACAGGGAACAGTCAGGCTGTGGTGCAGAGGTGCAGGACAGCAGTGCACACCTGGGGCTCTGACTAGGAATATAACCTATTTCTTCAGGCTACAGACATCATTTTCCTTAGTGAGAATGGAGCTGTTTGATTCCTCAGGTAATTTGCTCTAGGAGAGATTTTATGACTTCCCACTGTGACATTAGGCTCAAAATACCATCTGGAAATGAAGCTGGCAAGGACCTGTGTGCTCCCTGGTATAAGAGTGCAATTAATACAAGTGAATTGAGTACACAGAAAGGATGCAATAAGACTTGTTACTGTATTCCAACCATTCATTCAGTATGATAGGGATGCATGTTTTTGGGACTAATGACAACTGCTGTGGGCAACCAGTTACATTTGTCTAATGAAAAGGAATTGGAGGCCATACTTAGACTCAGTAATGATTTAATCAGTGCCCAGTCTGCTGCAGCAGCAGCAGCAGCAGCAGCAGCATGGCAGGCTCACTCCTGCCAGCTCTGTCTCTCTAAGGCTTTTTATTTTCCTGCTGGTAAAGATGTCAGGCTTGCAGAAAGCTCTGGATGAGGATGGAATCAAGGGAAGGACTGCTGTTAGGTGACATTTGTCTTGTCCCAAAAAGACTAGGGGGACTGTGGTTTCTAGCCTCTGAGCCAGGTTTATGAGCTCTAGCAAACTCTTTGATGAAATCACCTGGTTGTTTGAATCATATTGATGCCAAAATTGTGGGTGGTATTAACAGTCATCGGATCTGAGGGAATGGCATGAAGCTGTGTCAAGGAGAGGTTTAGGCTGGAAATTAAGAAAAGGATCTTCACCCAGAGTGTGATCAGACACTGAAACAGGCTCACCAGGGAAGTGATCACAGCACCAAGCCTGACAGAACTCAAGTAGCATTTGGACAATGCTTTGGACATGGTGTGACTCTTGGGGTTGTTCTGTGCAGGACCAGGATTTGGACTTGATGGTCCTTGTGATTCTGTGATCATGACTGTGTTCCTCCAGACTCACTGAGACACTCCACAGCCTCTCATGTCCACTTATTTATAATCCCCAGTTGTCTCCTCCCTCTGACCCTGGCCCTGATATGCTCAAGGATGCTCAGCCCTGTAGGATTTACTGGGAAGGAACCAAAATCTTCTGATGTGGTTTGAAAAACCCAGCCATTAGCTCAACACTATAGAGCTCTGCAGCTGGGCAGCAAAATCAGCCAGGAGACACAGAAGAAAACACAGGGAGAGGGCAGGTCCAGGGGACAGGGAGCAAAGCTGTGATAGGAGCAGAGAGCAAGGTGCTGTATAGGTATAACTTCAGCTATGACACCCAAATGGTGAAACCAAAGGCAGCTGTAAAAATACAGGTGACCTGTGGGTGCCCATCTACACAAGTCAAAGCCATGAAGCACAAAATGGAAGAGCCTGAATGCCAATGCCATTTTTTTAAATGTCAGCCTTAACTCTGCTCCTCTGAACTGGAGGTCAGAGCATCTCTCCTGGGGAGAGCTCTGCCAGTGATTGTCCCTCACACAGCACCACCCCGATGGGTGATGATGAGCAGGGAGCCAGCTCAGCCTCCCCCCTGAAGTGCCGCGCTGCAGAAACTGGGATTTATGCATCTCTAACTTTCCTTTTGCAGCAGGAGAGCAGCCTGCTGCAGCTCTGGCACAGCAGTGACATTTGCTTGCTATTTCAGTCCCTGTTCACAACACATTTTGGGGGATGCTGAGCAACAGGAGGGCAGAGGCAGCTGCTGCTCATTTACACATTCGGCGTAAACGTGGAAAGGATTCGGCATCGCCACCACCACCACGCCGGCAGGACGCCCCTGCCTAACCCAAATAAACAACCCTGAGCAAGGCCAGTGCAATCAGGAAAAAACAGTGGTGTTGGATCTTGCCTGCCCTATTATATCCCCATCATGAAAGGCAGGTGGAAAACGTGGCACCCACAGACCCTGACCCCTCCCAGGTGAACCCCAAAGTGTTTGGTCCCCTCCCTGGTAACGTGGTGCCTCTCCAAAATCCCGGCAGTAAAACAGCATCTCCTCAGTCAGCTGATTTGCTGTCTGTCTGCATCCGTCACATCTGCCGGCTTTAATGACGTCAATCAGCTTTTATTGCTTCTCCCTTGAAAAACACAAAGAGGAGGCAGCTGAGAAAGTGAGCTGGATGCTGCTCCTCCAGCTTCATTTTCTAGAGATGCTTACTACAGTCCAGGCACTTCCAGCTGTGTTGAGCCGCTGAAGGTTTGGGGGCTGTACAGATGTCTCCATGAGTATGAAAGGACTTGTAGAGAGCTTTTGTTCCTGGCATGGAGCCATGCAAGGGAAAGAGCCCTACTGCACATCAGGGTCCAAAAAACCCCTTCCAAAGCTGGGTGTACTTGGAGAATGGCTTTTCCTCCTGCACACAGCACCTTGTTGTCAATGAGCACAGGACTTCACAGGTGCTTTTTGCACTTCTCTAAGTCAAACCACACTTTAGGTGGAGTTCAGATGGAGTCAGCATCACGTGGACCAGGGACAGGCTCACCTTGGTAAGCTCCAGGTGGGACAAGTGTAGGGTCAGCTTGTCTGTCTGAAGAAAGCTCACAAAAAGGTTTATTGTGAATCCTTTCCAAAGAGCTGGTTAAACAAGGCTGGGTGAAACACCCTCTGACCTGTTCCTGCCCTCAAAGTTCCAACACAGCTCTATGCTTGTAAAGTTGTTTTGTGGGTTATTGTGTGCTTTGTTTTAAAAGACTGGACACCCATCCTCCTGCAGCAGCTAAAACAAGGCTGTTGTGTTTGAAGCTGTCCCTGTTCCTTAAGAGCAGGCAGTCTTTTATAAGGGATGTATTTTCTCTCTAATTCCCTGTCACAAAGAGCCACACAGCAGGAGTCGAAGAAAGCAAGTACTTCCCTATGTCCAGATCAGAAAGACATAAAGGAAATAAAGAAAACTTTCTGCATCTGTGATTTTTAGGCCCATATGCCCGTGAAGATCACACTTTTCACAGAAACTCCCCGTACTGCTGAATCCAGCTCCTCCCATTGCTTCCAACACCTTATGCTGCTGTTGGCAGATTTAAACTGTGTCCCTGTGTGCCCAGCTCTCAGGGGAGAGGAACAAGGCATGAGAGAGATTCAAGCAGTGCCTTCATCAGTCCTATTGCTGCCAGCCACAGCCCAAGCCAAAGCTCCTGTGGCAAAATGGTACCCTCTGCCCTTCTCATCCAATGTACAAGCCACTGCCCTCAAGATATTACACCTGCCTGTACCTTTACCAAGTCCTTCACAAGGAGCTGCCAGGCTCTCTGCCGTATTTGTACACAGTGGGAACATCCTGCTTTTACTGGCAGAACATCTGTGTGGATTATGTCTTTGCATAACAAGGCTATTTTGTCTCATTTGTGACTTATCTTTTTGTTTCATAAGTTGAGGTTACAGAAGGAGAAGCCTCAACTCTGTAATCTGTGAAGAGAGAGGGACAGTAGTCATATCACTCAGTAAAACTAGAGAAGATGATTCACAAAGGTAGATTTCCATTGTTCCTTCTAAACAGAATTCCTAATGGAATTTTTACAAAAACAGCAATGGAATGGGACCTGTCATGGGAACTGAGACTGTCCTCTGTTTTTTACCTTGCAAATTCAAAGGAGTCATGGCAAGAGAGGGAGATGTTGATGCTGCACATTGCTGCCTCTGAAGCTAAGATATTTAGGTCACTCATATCTAGCCAAGACATGAAAGTATTGTTCATGTCCCCATTGCTGAGGATGGGGTGGGTTGAAGGCTCTGTGCTGGTAACCCTTGGTGTGCATTAGTGTTGGCCTGTTGGTTCGTATTGCACTGCATGACCCCGTTAGCGTGCTCTCTCTGCTGTCACTGGGCAGGGGAAATGGAATTGCAGTGCTCAGAAATTGCCTTACGAATGACAAAGCAAGCCAAAGTGGCTTGGGCATCTTAGGAAATATAAGCAGGAGGGGGAATATGGAGTTGCTGTGCTTAGGATAACCATCAGTGTCCTTATAGTTCATGTGACAGCTAGCACTTAATCACCAAGGAAAACAAAATACTGAATTAACTGTGTTGCAGAAATCACCAGCTTTCCCCCCATGCTCTGGTGAAAAAAAGATGGTTTTTATGAGTGTGTTTCTGCCTGGACAGAATCTTGACCACAGCATCCTTTCTCCCTCATGCGCAGTGAAAAGCTGTTTGCTCTTCACATCAGTAACAGGAACATGGTTGTGCAATGACACCTGAACTCAGCTATGAGCAATTCTGTCTCTTGTCCTGTGCAGGAAAGTTAACTGGATTTTGAATATGCATGGACGAGTGGTTACTCCTCTGTAACACGGTTGGTGGGGCTGCCTTTCCTGATGGGGTACGAAGTATTTGCAGGTGTAAGGATTTTACATACCAATTTTGAAATAGGAAGCGACATTGAGAACTTAACGTCTGAAGAGCTCCTCCCTTAATGACAGACCCAACATGTAGTGAGAAAAAGCAACATGACGGGTCCAAAAGCAGTAATTTGTCCAGAAGTAATTTGTGTTGCTTCATCTGAAAGTATGAGGAGTGTAACTTCTAGTGCCTCCTAGAAGAGTAAGCACATCTGCCCCATCACAGCAGCACAGGTGCTCCTCAAAGGGGCCCCAGGCAAGCGCTAAGGGACAAAACTGGTCTTCCACTGTGGATTTACTGGGAGGAGTGGGATTATTTGAGGGATTTAACTTCTCACTGCTCCTTTAGCAGCAGCCTGTCCTTTTATGTGTGGTACTCAGACACTGCTTCCTCATCCTCACCTGTGCACCTGGCTCTGCCTGAGCTGTTGGAGGGCTCCTTACAAACATCTATTGAAGTACAGATAGAAGCTGGGAAGGGAAAGGAAAAGGAGATAGTGAGGGTTCCTGATGTCAGCCAGCACCTGGACAGCTCATGTGCATGCATGGGCTCCCAGAAGCCCTCCTGGGATGCAACAACATTTCCCATGTGTCATCCAGGTATGACAACAGAAGCATCTGTGCCTGCTCATGAGAATATTGTTCTGCACCTTTGCCACACACAGAAAGAAATTTCTGGCTTTTGGGTAATGTCATGTTCTCTTTAGTGGGGGGGAAGGAAAAGGTGGATTTTAAGACCAAAACATTTCCCATGTAAATAAGGATGAGTGGGCAGAACAGTTAGTTATGTTTACTTGTCTAACTGGCAAAGCTGGAGGAAAAATCAACATGTAGAGATCAGAAAGCCAGGTCAGACAGCCCTAGGAAGTTTTGAAATTTGTTTCTGGAATCTGAAAGGAATTGAGGACATTTAGTGTAACCCTCATGTTGTAGAGGGCTGTATTGGTTTGTGCTGTGTGTATATGATTCTGTGATTCTGTATTCTGGTTAAAACTGAACACTGAGAGTTGCTGTTTCTAGGGAAAACAGTCTCATCTCCTAACATGCATTAACACAAACTGATCAAACTGTATAAGAGAAGTAGGAAGACTTCTCTAGGATCCTTGCATAATCTTGAAACTGTAGAAAAGTTGGCTTCACCTAAGCACAAAGCCCAGCTCAGAAGTCCTCCGCTTCTGTTTCTTAGACAAACCTGATGTTGCCCGTGGTGCTCTCCATGCCATGAGGAGCAGTGCACCTCTCTGCTCTCCACTGGGGCTGTGCAGCATGGCTGCTGTGGCACGGGGCTGCCCAGGTGGCTGATGGCTGCTGCAGGTGTGCTGTGGGTTTAACCCGCAAGCAGCATTCATGTGTTTCTCCATGCTTTTATTTTAAATCAGCAAGGATGATAAAAATGTCATTTGAAATGTTCTGTGAGGGACCCTACTTAAAAAAATGGTTAATTGTATTTTCTTTCTGTTCCCCTGACCACCCTCCACTTCATTTTCTCCTCCCAAAGGCTTTGGGTATCCAAGGATCTCCCGTACAAAACCTTTGTACTCCGGGTTTCTATGTGGTTACAATTCTGGCACCACAAGTAGCAAAGAGGAGCATTGCTCCCGAGGTTCCTACACCAGCCAGTACCAAATGGGTTAGTGAAAAACAGCCCACAGGCACAGGATGATCCAGATAAGCATTGCAACTGAGACCCAATAAGCAAATGCATTTTTACGTTTGTACGTGATTGCGTCGTCCCCGTGTGTCGATACAAATGGTGGGGAAATGTGCGGTCATTTAAGACAGGGCACAAAAAAATCACACGTGTCCTGCTGCACTCTGGGCTGGATCAGATGTTTTGTTCATCCACGGAGCCTCTTCTACCTGTACAAAACATTCAACAGCAGCTAAAGTGTATCAGTGAAAAGGAATGTTTAATCAATGAAGTACTGGGCTCAACAGTGCTGCCAGCACGGGTGTGAAATGGAGAGGGAGAAAGGTGAAGGCCCTTGGCTGACTCATGTACCGCTCCACATTCCCAAATCCAGGGCTGGGGGCAATAGGACATGCTGCACCCACCCCAAAAAACCCTCCAGTAACAAGTCCGTGCAGCCCTGTTCTCTCCGGTGTCTCTGTGGTGATGGCTGTAACTGGTTTCTTACACACACTGGCGGGTTTGGGGAGTGCTGTCCCTAGCAGATCCCGCTGGGAAAAGCCGAGGAGCCGGTCTGGTCTGTACCATGCTTTGCCTTTGATAACCCCCTGACTCTTGGGTGTGCTTCGTCCTCACCGCGCCTGCTCTCTGCGCTACCCGGCTCCCGGCTGAGAGATGGCCACGCGACCGGCGTGCGCACTCCGGCGTCGGCCTCGGCGCCAAACGTCGCCAGCCTCGGCACCTTCACAGCTTTGCCTCGGCCGTCTGACCTTATCTAGCCAAACAAAGGCCAAAAAATGAGCATTTGAGAGACCAACTAAATTTGGCAGGTATGAAGCTTCTCTTGAACCGAGAAAAAAAAAAAGAAAAACCGAATTGAGAGTTGAAAGCAGCGGGGAACATGACACTTGGTTGACTTTGCCGTGAGCTCTTTCCACCACCATAAACCCATGTGGCGGACTTTGCAACTCTCTAACTGGTCTGGTTTTTTCACTCCTCTTATCTCTCTCCTTTTCCGTGTCCTTTTTTTGCATGACCTATAACCAAAAAGCTGACTTCTCGCTGTGCGTACATTTGGATGTATGGCTCTTCTGCTGGCGAGTAGCTAATCTTCTAGAAGCATGAGCTAACACCAGTGGTAGCTGCCTGACTTCTAGTCTGGTTGTTCTTAGATGTTCTTTGTTATGTTTTTCCTTTTTATACTATTTCCTTTTCCTTTTTCACTTTTTTCCTCTCTGTGAGACACTTTCTGTTGCGCCATCTTCCAAGAGAACTTAAAAAAAAAAATTTAAAAATTAAAAGCCCAACAACAGACAACACTAAACAAAATAACAAAACCAGGCAAAGGTCACGGCAAGGTCATTTCCAAAATTATGTCACCTTGATGTCTGCTTCCAACTCTAGATTAATTCAAGGATCTACCAGTCCTTGGTTAATGTATCCAACCAGTTGTGTGCCGCACACATTCGAGAAAGTGGAATAAACATTTTAGAAAAATTATTGAAAACATTTTAGAAAATCTGCATGAGCTACACCAACACATAAATGTGATCAAAGGGCAAAAATAATTCTCCATCCATGCATGGTGCATGATGATCTCTATGAGCTGGGATCCTGTAAATTAATGTTATGCAAAATCAAAACAGCTCTGTATTGTTAAATGCCCTTACGTTACTAATTGTATGTCAAATGTTATAGGGATTGCATCTGTGTATGTATATGTTCAGCTGTATGTATACATAAATTTATTATGTATATCGTAGATTTTCTTTTTTGTTGCTTTCCTCCTTAATTTAGTTGTTTTAGATTTCCCTACATGTTGAACATCCCTGGGTCGCTGGCTTTGGCCTGACGTGATCTTTCCTTTCTATTGCAGAACCGCATGCACGAATCTCTGAAGCTTTTTGACAGCATCTGTAACAACAAATGGTTCACAGATACATCTATCATCCTGTTTCTAAACAAGAAGGACATATTTGAGGAGAAAATTAAGAAATCTCCACTGAGTATCTGCTTTCCTGAGTACACAGGTAATGAGAAATGTGGCTGTACAGGAGTGCATTGCAAAGGGACCACAGAACGCTCCCAGCCAGGCTGATGCTGTAGTGTGTCACAGGCAACGAGGCTAAAGATGCAGAGCTAGAGCTCCCATTGGTGTCACTGCAGGTTTTATTTCAGTAAGTGCCAAAGGATCAGCCCCACCAAGGTCCACTTAAAGCAGGAAGATGACTTGACCCAAGTTCCTTGCTGGCAAAGGGCCACCATTGCTGAGCAGAATGTCTGATCTCTGCCTCACCAGTGGGTTTGATGCCAAGCCAGCACCTGCAGGTGTGGGGCCACTGTGCACTCCCCAAACCCACGAGCCCTGGTTCCTGTGTCACACAGGATCATGAATCCTCTTGCAGGTCTCTCAGAAAGATGCAGTGAGTATAACCATTATAAACGGGTGAGTGGTCTCCAGGAGACCAACACACAGGGTTTGTTAGGCTGTCCCTCAGCTGGAGTCCAGCTTTGTTCTTTCATACCGGACCATGTTCCCTTATGGCCACAACCAGAATCCCTCTGTAATTCCTGGCCACTTTCCCCACTTCCAGGCACTGCCTTTAAATAGGATCATCATGACCCTGGAAACATCCATGTCCAGGCGATGGTGCTCTGAGCAACGTGCTCTGGTTGAAGCTCACCGCAGAGGGGTTGGACTGGATGACCTTTAAAGATCCCTTCCAACCCAAACCGTTCTATGGTTCCATGATCAGCCCTCCAGTGTACAGACAGCAGGTCTCACAGCTTGTCTTCAGCTCAAGCAATAACTTTCATCACTTTAGTTGAGGAGTCCCCAGTTTCACTCTCAGGTTTGCCAATATCAAGTGTCTGGACATGGAAACACTCACTTCCAGTTAAATGTAGGATCAAAACAACGTGTTTGATTTTCTGGTCTACCCGCACCTCTTAACCCATAGTGCAGGCAAAGGAGAGCCACAGTGAGCCATGCCCTGAGCTTGGCTGGAGAGAAGGAGGCCTTGATGATCTGTGGAGCTGAGAGCCGGAGCTCTGGGATGGGCAGTGTGCAAGAAGCCCCCATTCGTGCTGCCTTGCCTGGCATCTGACCCGCTAATGATGGGAATACATCACCCATGCAAAGGCTGCAGCTGCACCCTGCTGCTTCCCTCTGCATCTCACCAGCTTCCACAAACCCTCATTACCATTCTGAGATGGCACAAAAATAAACTTTGATCGTCATGAATTATTTAAACTCACCGGAGACATCCAGATGAATCAAGCCAACAGACAGAGAAGCAGACCTCTTTGTCAGGAAACATAGTTGTGAACCAGGAGCACCAAGAGTGTCACATTTCTGGGCAGGCCAACAAATTATTAACCAGAGCTTATCTCTGAGCACTTGATTTTTCAGTGTGAATAGACAAAAGTGATCCCTCATTGCTGCTTTGGCTGAATGGTCTGTGGCCATGGAGCTGAATGACTCCAGCTGAATTCAGAACATCTGCAGGCTTCCTCTCTGGGGAAGGTTTTGGTGTTTGTCACTACTAACATATTTCAGCCATCTACTCATCTGCTTGGTCCAGACAGAACCAACATATTCCCAACATATTTGTCTGAAAAGATCTAATCATGGAAATTTCAGTCTTTACAGCTGAAAGCTCACAATAATGCCTACGCCAAGTTTTCCTGGTTGCAAATTAGATTGCTGCTTTTGGATGGCTTGTAGAGCAGCTCATCACCATCTTCTTTATAGCAGCACTTCTGTAAACTGGATGGTTTCTGTCACGTTCTCTTCCCTTTCCTTTTCTCAGTGAAGCAAACTTCACCTCTCACTCCTTTCTGTTAAAATTTGGTGCACCTGGTTTTGTGGATCTTCATTGTTGTCTCCCAGAAACCTCACTCTGAAATAACATTCTTACAGAACCCCTGATGTCAGAGAGACTAGAACAAGAAAGAATGTCATTTTAGATGTAATTATTCCTTCCCAAACTATTCCAGCCTAAGAGGGAAGTTCAGTGGGAGAGGCAGGCCCTGGTACACATGTAGCTAAGCTCTTGGCTGATGAAACAGAGGAAAGCAAATAAAGCTTCTGTCTGGAGCACTTCAGCCTCAAGTGAATCAAACCAATCTTCCCAAGCATCAGGGGACCCCAAAGATGTTCTGAATTCCTTCAATATGCTTTTCTGGAAGTTGGGAGTTCTCACAATGCTGGAGACCCTCAACAAATCTCCTGCCATCAGAGAGGGCAGGAAGTCTGACAGCTCAAAGTCCTTTTACCGATCCAACAGGGATCTGAGGTAAGGAGTATCTCACCACCAGGTGTGCAGCAATGCTGTTACAAGTTAGCTGTGCTAACATTCAGCCCCGGCTTTAGAGCCAAGCACACACTTCAGCCTGCTTGCCCCTGCTTTGCTGGCCACAGCTCACAGGATGAAGCCCTTGTGACCTCATGAAAAAGCAACATTATTAGAATGTTGCCCTGGAGTTAAAAGGAATTATTTGATGGAAGCTTATAAACTGAACAAGCAGACTTTCAACATCGCAAGTAGGTTCCACAAAATGCTTTTAATGAAATGAAATTTCTGATGTCCATTAGTTCTGCTGGCAGGGAATTATTAGAAGACTGCATCCTCAAATTTGCCCGCTGTTTGCTGGAGCACTAACTGTTTCCATCCCCTTAATTCACTCATGCTTTTAACTAATCCACAATACGTAGTAAAGCAGCAGCAGAATCCGTGGCTTGTTTTAAAGCAAGCTGGCATTAGTGATTCCCTGCTCTCCTAAACAGAATCGAACATCTAAATCCTCGTCTTTGAACAACCAACTTCCTGTCAATAAAATATCCTCCTGGTTGTGCTCAGCATGTGGAACTGACCACAGATGCTTTACTCAGCTCTTCATGCAAGAATCTGCTCCCAGAAAAAACCTTGCTTCTCTTATTTCAAGCATATTCTCAAGTCCCATGGTCTTCATGAACTTGTGTCTTCAACTGGCAGTGCATGTGTGTGCAAGTGGGATTTCTCAGAGCAGCTGCCTTCCACCACAGCACATCTCTGGCCTCAGTAAGCTTCTCTCTAGCAAATAACAGCATCAGTAAAGCATCAGGGAGGGAAAGGGACCCAAAAGCAGCAGCAGTGTTACTGTTGTGGAGCCTTTTGGGGGTCAGGCAGTGCCTGGCAGTGCTGGGAGCTGCACTCCAGGCAAGCCAGAGCTTTCATCAGCCCTAAGCAGGTGCCCAAGTGGAGCCGTGTGTGTGAGCAGGGTCAGAGCTGGCCAGAGGAGAAAGGATCTACTCATTTGCATGACTCCTTCTAAGCTTTTTTAAACACAAAATTTCAGGGGTAATGAGGTTTAGCACAGACATCTCTATATATCAAAACAAGAAACTCCTCACAGTGTGATTTTAGCCATGGCTCTAGAAAAGTGTACTGCAATCCTAATTCCTAAAAAAAGGGACATTCTGTATCAGCCTTTTTGGTTTGGGTTTTTTTGTTTTTTTTTTGAGAAAAGCCCACTTTGCCTTGTAACAAAGGCTGTATCTTTTCATGTTCCTTTTTCTTAATGATTTCAGGAAAGGAGGGCACAGCTACCAATACCGCCCTCAATTCATGTTAACTCTTCCATCAAAAACAGAAATTTTAATCAAAAAAAATCTAAAAAAAGGAAAAAAGCTAAGCCTTTTCCCTGGGTCACGCACTTACTGCATTCCTGGCAGGTTTCTTCTTTTTTTTTGTCACCATGATGTGGAATTTCTTCCATCATAGCCTGTTTAACACTCAGCTCCCCCATCCATTTCATCTCTATAAACAGCAACTCAGAATAAAAATACAGTTGAGCTGACAGTCAGGGAGCATCTCCTGCCTGGCAGCAATCCTGGCTGGTATCGGTGCCCATCCCTGAGATGGAGAGGGGGCGCCTGGGCTGCAGCGGCCCCGCACGAGCTCCCCACGTCCCTACAACAGGGTGTTTGCAGGCACCCTGTGGATCTCGGGTTATGGGGTTGCTTTAACCCCCTCTTTTTCCTCTCCTCTCGGCTCTCTTGCAGGCCCCAATGCTTTCACGGAGGCGGTGGCGTACATCCAGACTCAGTACGAGAGCAAGAACAAGTCCACCAACAAGGAGATCTACACTCACATCACCTGCGCCACCGACACCAACAACATCCAGTTCGTCTTCGACGCTGTCACAGACGTCATCATCGCCAACAACCTGCGGGGATGTGGACTCTACTAAAGCACCCTCCCTCCTCTCCTGGCACTCGCCTGGAGTATCCTCCAGTCCCATGGACAGGTCCTTCCTTTCCTTGTTTTTTCCTCCTCAGAAGATGATGAGGAAGAAATGCGTAAATTCCTCCTCCTGTCCCAGAAAACTTTGCAGCAAGTTCTGCTTTCCCCAGACCCATTTTATTTTATTTTGGTTCATTTTTGGTTCATTCCCTTGCTGCCCCGTTCTACTCCTCCGTTCCAATTCATAGTGTTGTGCAGGGAGCTAACGCGTTTCCCACAAAGTGCATTTCAACTGCCAAAAGACAAAAATACTTCAGTTTTAAAGAGAGAAAAAAATCAAAGCCTTAAAATACTGGTCAGGAACAGTGTAGTTTGGAACCAAAACTTTTTTTTTGCCTTGAAAATTAAGGGATATTGTTCATTCTGCTGGTTATTTGCTTTTTTTTTTTTTTTTAACACGATTCCTTTGGTAAGTGCTAGACACAACGTGATCAATTTGAGGGTACCTTATAGCTCCAGTTCTGACCACAAAGCTGGAGAGTTTGGTGTTGAATGCAGCTGCCATAGCTTGGATTTGTACATTCTCCTTTTTTCCAGACAGCTATTTGAACAAGTAAAACAGCCCTATCAAGTTCTGCTGGTGTCTGAGTAACAGGGACACAGTAACAAAGCCTACTAAGCCTTGTCTAAAAGCATTCATTACTGGTAGCAGTTTACCTCAAGTTGTTCAAAATTAATGATAAAATTTATCTAGTGGTTGCTGTAACCCATTTCTGAGGCACTTCCATGGAGCCTCTGGGCTGGAACCCCTGGAGCGGAGGCAGTGAAGATGCCCCGGGAATGGTGTTCTGATGGGGACCCCACACTTGGTAGCATCCTGACAAGGAATCCGGCCTGGGGACTTGGGGACCTTTTCCAAAGCACCTCCCAGCCTAAGTGATCTCAGCAGAGGTGATGCTCCTGCAAACACACAGCATC
This sequence comes from Pardalotus punctatus, assembly GCA_013400915.1. Lineage (NCBI taxonomy): Eukaryota > Metazoa > Chordata > Aves > Passeriformes > Pardalotidae > Pardalotus > Pardalotus punctatus. The sequence goes on from VZTX01015500.1 coordinate 128,397, forward strand.
ACTTTCCAAACATCAGCCCTGAAACACTGGGGTGAATGAAAAATATTTAACCTTGGCTTCTTGTAGGCAGAGTCTGAAGTGCCTGAGATGTGGAGAGGCGCTCTGGGAAACCTCCCTGTGTTTCGGTGGCAGCAAGGTGTTCAGGAGCCTCATGGCTCTTCATTGCCCCTTGGGCATCAAAACCCCTTGAGAAGCCCAGCCTTGTGCTCTGAGCCTCTTTGGCTGAGCAGAAGCCAGTGGCTTTTCTGTGTCACCTCCTGCCTGAGCATCCCAGAGAAACAGCTCCAGGTTTGGGGTCTCCAGTCAGGGCATCTCTTTACCAGTATCTGTAGCAAAATGGATGGTTAACATCAGCAAAGGAGAGCTCAGGGAGCTCATTTGAGTCAATTGATGGAGTAGGAAGGAACAGTGCAAGGAGAGGAGGAAGGAAGGGCAGGGGAGAGGAGTGGGAAGGGCAAGAGTAGCACACAGCACAGCAAAACTGGGGGCTCAGAGAGAAGGACAAATGCAGGTGGGCTGAGGTACATGTGGCCACCTGCTTGCCATCACCAAGAACTCTGGGTGCTGCTCGGTCAAAGGCAGAAGGGAATGTGAGAGGTGGGATGTCAGATCTGTGGACATGGAGGGACTCTTAGAAGTCCACCCCAAAAGCTTGTTTCTTTTCTGGGTGAGCTAACGATCTCTAAGGTCCCACTCAGGACCCACTTCACCTGGGGGCAGGTAGGCAATGCTGATCACTGCCTCTCCTCTGCCTCTTTAAAGTCCATGATGTCAGAAAACATAAGTCTTTCCAGGCTGGCCACAAGTTCAATTGTGCTCTCTTGGGAGCCTGATCTAGGAGTGGCTTTCATGTCACAGGAGGTCTCTCCAGGGCTGTGCTTGAGAAGGACAATATCTCTTCTCTCACTGTGCCCATTTAGGAGAGATGTGTGAGAGCAGCCCAGGGCAGCACAGCCCAAAGGGAAGGGGCCAGGTGAGTGTCAGTGTGCAGGAGGCAGTGACAGGAACACATATGGTGGCACAGCAGGGAGAGCACAGTGGGAGAGGTTTAGGGAACGTTTTGGGAGAGAAGTTGGAGAAGGGAGATGAGGCAGATTGAGACAGCAGGGAGGACGGGAAGAGAAGGGCACCTGGGAGCCAGAGGAGAGTCCCCATCAGAGGCTGTGCTCTGTCAGAGCTTGTGGGACATCTGTGACAAACTCCCAGTCAGGGATGTGAGCAGGAGCACCCCGGGGCAAGCAGGGAAGGCCTGCAGAGGAAAACGAGGTGTCTGTCACACATCCAACCAGCTCACAGCCCAGCACGACTGGTAACTGTTAGTAACCCCTAAACAGCATTAAATGATGCATTTACTATTGTACAGCAAGGACCTGCTGCTGCTCTGCTGGGCACTAACAGCAATAACACAACTCCCTGCCTCCCCTGCTCTGGCACAAGCCAGTACCCACCTTTCTCTTCACTATCTCAGCCTTAAAATGCCTCCAATGACATCAGCTCCTGCAAAGAGCTGGCCAGCAAAACCAGGAGCTCCTCTCTGCTCCTCATGCCACAGCCCACCCACACATCTTGTCTGAGCCCCAGCAGTAACATCCAGCACCCACGTGGGTGTTGTGTCAAACCCAGGGCAGAAAAACCACATGTTGGTTACATTTGGTACGTAAAGTGTGTAACCACTGGAGCCAGAGTGCTGATGGCTGGTGCTGGTAGGGATGCAGGTCTTTTACTAAGCTCTGTAAGAAGAGTTTGATCAGAAGCACCGCAGCTTTGGAGATTTTCTGTTCCCATCTCTTGCTATGAATGACGTTTTATCCAAGCAAATAAGTAACAGAAGCTGTTCCCAGGGAAGGCAGCACCACGCCAAGGCTTTGTGAGCTCCCAGCGTAAAGCACACAGGAATATTTTGGTAAAGACAATTTAAATTAACTCAACTCCAAACTCTGCCAAATGCGGTCAAGTGGCCAGTGCTGGCTCAGTGCACTTTTGCTGCTCTCCAGGCTGGATTCAGGTAACCCATTTCCAGTTGTGTCAGCTGGGAGGTCCAAACCCCCTCTGCAGCTCCAGCAGGTTCCTGGCACATTGGTGATAACCAACAGCTGGTGTCCCACGGGGAGGAAAGGGAGAAAAAGCAGAGGAAATGTTGCCACACAGAGCCTCTTCTTTCATTTTCTTTGGCATATTGTGTGTCTAAAGCTTCATCTCAGCTGCTGCTGCTGACATTCCCTCCCTCGCATGAGCATCATGAGGATTCACTGACAAATGCTGGAAACAGCCTTTGGAAGATGAAATGCTTCCAGTGTTAAACACTACTATTTCTCACGCTTGATGGCCGCATATAGATTTTTGTCCCCAAAATGCCTGCCAAATCATTACTCACTGCTGGCTTCTGCATCCTCCCAAGCCTCTCCTGACAGATGTGCCTTCCGCAGGCAATCTTTTGCCCCGTGCTTTTCCTGAACACCAGCAATTCTTGCAGCAGTTGCCTAAAAAGTATCTTGAAATACATCGCCTGCTTTCAAAAGCCTTTTCTTAACAGCCCCTTGTGCTTTGCAATTGCCATGCTCTGAATCCAGACCCTTGGAGACCCAGAGCTGTGTTTCATTTGCAGTCTTCACATAGCAGGGATGTTGCAACTGGTGCAGCTGCATCAGAAATCATATCAGGGCATGGAGGATAGATTTTAAAAGCACAAAACTGAAACAGCTATGTATACACCCTGCTGCCCTTCAAAGCTAATGTGGGAATTTGCAAAAACAAAAGCCCTTTTAGGGATGCAGAAGGTTTTTAACAATTCAGGTCACTGTTCCAGCAGCAGAAACATCCAAGGGGTGTCAGCATTGAAAGCAGAATTAGCAACTCATGATGAGCTTCAGACAGCAGCAAAAAGAAAGAAGGAAGCTCCCCCTCGGCTTTCTCCTTAGTCAATGAGAGGGTCGGGTGTGGAGCCATGAGACCACAAAAATGCAAATAGCTTCTTTATTTAAACAATAATTCCAATGAAATAGAGAAACCCATACAAGGAAAGTCTTGCAGCGCTGCAGGGCTGAGCTGCAGAGCTCCTTGGGAGGATGCAGTAGCTGGGCTGGTTGGGAGAACAAGCAATAACCACACACTGGGAAAGCACACACTAAAATACAGCCCCAGACTGCCAAGGGCAGTTTTTAATCTTGCATACAGAACTCTCACACACTCTGGTTTTCACAGGGGGCCGGAGGAGCCCAGCGGAGCGGCAGGACAGCGGGAATGCTCAGTGCAGCCATCTGGCCCTGCCGTCTGCGAGCACGGAGCGTCCCTGCTGCCCGTGCCCTCCTGCCAGCCCTGGATGGTCAGATTCCTACTGCCTGCCCAGAAATACTTCCAACTACATCTCTCTCAGGAGTTTTGTACCGGAACTGGCGGTTTTGCCTTCAGCCAGCTTTCCTGGCTGGCCAGACAGCCTATCCCTCCACAGAAGGGAGAGTATCCTCAGGAGGAGCCTGCCATGCCTCTTCTATTGATGTGATTTTGTTTTACAGGACACTAAAAGTATTAATGAGGGCAATCTTTAATGTATATCAAAGTGTATCTGGTGGGTTTAATTTACCATGGCATGAGCCCAGCTTGCCTGCAAGGGAACAGACTTTGTTCTCAGGCCAGGAGCGCAATCTCCAGGAGGTTAGGATGGGGCATAGAAGTCTTTTGCCAGAAGGTCCCCATGTGCCCAGCCTCACTGTGCAGCTCAACAAGGCAGACATTGCCCACGGGGATTTTGCAGTCGGTGCTGCGAAAGGGACCAATCCCACATTCTTAGTTTGTGTGACACGTCCCAAGTATTTTGTGCTCAAGAAGTCTCCTGGAGCCAGGGAGAGTTGCTGAGTTCCTGGGAAGAAGGCTGACCATCTGTCAAATCAATTAGAGAAGCTTAGTGTTAGTGTGATTGAGTGTTTTCATGGGCCGGGTTTGTCTTCAGGCTTACCACCAAAAACTCCACAACCATTTCCATGGAGACTAAAACGCTCATTAGTGATCTGACACTGGACACGTCAAGGTCAGAAGAGATGGTGCTACTGAGCATCACCCTGAAGCACCCAGACCCATCACTCACTTGCATCCCCAGTGCACACATGAGAAAGCAGAGATGGGGTCCAAGTGGCACCAAATTGCAGACCCCAGTCTTGTCTCTACCTCCCTGCAGGAAAGAGCAGGCAAACACTCCCCGAGGCTCCTCGAGACTTGAGGGTACTGTGCCATTTCTGAACTCCAGCACTGACATGAGGTAATTGATGCTGACAGGTAGAGGTACGTGACCTATATAGTTATACTGAGAATGTGCCTATGGGAAGGGACTTTGCACAAGACCACTCACGCCCCAACCAGCAGCCTGTGAGGTCTCTATTTGTGTGCAAAGACAAGCAAACATTAGCCAGTGCAACCCTTAAACACCAATGCCTTAGTGAGAGGAGGACCAAAGCCTCCAGCTGTCAACCTGCAGGCAAAGGGAGCTGGATTCCAGAAACAGCTCCATCTCCCCAGGAGGGCAGCTCTGTTCACGGACACTGGGTACAGCAGGCACAAGGAGGAGAAACCAGGAGAAGAGGTAGAGGTGCTGGATGCTCACTGCCCCAGGCCCTCTTCAGCCCAGTATCTTGGAAATTAATGTCGAGACCCAATCCTGTCTGTAGTGCAGGCAAGCAGCTCCAGAGCTAAAGCCCCTGCTCCAGGTAGGGAGAGGAGACCATGGCAGGTAAAACACCGTTTTCAGCAGTGCCTGAGTCTCACCAGCTTTTCCAGCGCTGGATCAACCTGGTGGCACTGGGCAAGCAAGTAGGGCTGTTTGAACACCAGCCATTGCTCTGTTAAATAGCCCAGTCCCTAATTTGTGCTCCTCAGCCCTATTCCCCCACCTCCCTTCTCCCACTTCAGCTCGACAAGGGAAGAGTGACCATCACCCTGCCTCTGGGCTCCCCGCTCCCCTCCACATTTCCCAAAGGATCGCCGGAGGCTGTCACCATTTTCCTTTTGCTGGTTTCCCACTGAATCATTTCTCCTGCATGTTTGATGGCCCAAACTGTATTAACTGTAATTTTGTAAGAAGAGTGACTGTCCATTGGTTTAATAGAGCATTAGTTATTGTAATAATTTATTGGCTGTCGGTAATGTATTTATTAGTTACAAAATGTTAATAAAGTGCCAGCTCTTTTCTAGTGTGAGAGTGGTTTTATTGTGTCTCCTTTGGGCGCATCCAGCTTCTCAAACTTGTTACTTAACCCTATAGCTGCTCCACAAACACTTGCACAACACACACAGCACCAGCTGTCTGCCCTAGCATCATCCACCTGGAAATAAGGAATTTGAAAGGGATATAACCAAGAGATAGTTCATTTTATGTAAGTATTTGGCAGGAATATTTTTTTCCTTTGCTCACCAGAGGCATCAGCAGGGCAGAGCATCCTTGCTGCTCCATTGTTCCCTCCACCACTTCGGTTACAAATCCTTTACAAGTCACAAGCTTTGCTTTGTTTTTCCACTGTGTTTTGTGTGAGCACAGAGTCAGAAGACCCATTGCTGGTTCAATTCAGTAAATGGTGTGTTCTCCTCCTTGCAGTAGCACAAAACATGGAGCATCCCTCCCCCCCTTTAAAATAATACTTGAGCCACTTCATTCTTTTATGTTTAAACTAAAGATCTTCCATTATTTGGGGCATAAAACAGAAGAACTTGAAGAAACCAAGAGAAAACTTTCTATAATCCTCAGCAAAAGAAAAGGAACAATTGCTCCTAGTGACTTCACCAACTTCCAGTCACATGGCTTCAGCTGGACCCATCATCTTATACAAATCCCCACATGGCCCATCCTACAAACCAGACAGAACTACAAGCCAGCCTTGAGAAAAGGCGAAGGATTTTGCTTTGTGTGTTGCTACTGGGGATTTTTAAAAACTTCCTCCAGGAGACCATCCTGCTCAGATCTTCTGCACAGGTGTCCAGGACCCTGAAGTCACATGGGTTATTTTGCCTGAATGGGGATTTTCATTTGCCTGGGCCGAAGCTTTATTTCAGCTGCTCTTCCACCAACACCATCACTCCTTTATTTAAATATGGTACACATATATGACAACACCAGCGATGGACAAGGAAAAGCCCACTCAGATACTCTCCATGAAAATCTCAAAACCCAGCAATTTTGCAACAGCCATAAGTCAAGAAGAACCACAATCTTCTGTGGCAGTTTCTGGTTTCCCTATGAATAAGGTCCTTTTTTTTTAATTTCAAGATAAGGATCAAATTGAAGTCCCAAGGCTTTGGAAAGCGCCTGCTTGGCATCCCCAGCTACTCTTTGTCAAGGAACCAACGGTGCAATCGCGAAGCCTTTCAAGATGAAATCAGACAGCTGCTAAATTTTGCATGCAAAAGCTACTGTTGAAGTGGAGCTAATAAAATGACTCACTAATAAAACATTCATGGAAAACTCCAAAATGTGTAATTGGGTCATCATTTCATTAGCAAACACATGTGTTCTCATGAATCTTTGGCGAGTCCAGAGCCCCCATTGCTGCACCTCCAAAAAAAGGGGCTGTGGGGGATGTTTGCTGCAGGAGGGCTCCCCACTGGCTGCTGAACCCCCAGAGCACAGCTTTCCATGAGATTTCCACAAGGCTTTTGTAACAGCTGTGTCCCCATGTGAGCTTCAGGCAGTCGAGCCAAAACTGGGGAGCTCAGCCCCCAGAGGGGGTTACAGGGAGGGGCAGCAACTTCAGACTTCACCAAGCCTGGGTTTGTACCAGAAGCTTTGCAACTTCAAGAGGTGGGTACAAACAGTGAAAAGGATGCAGAGACTTCCAAAAACGTCCCCCAAAGCCATCAGTGGACTAGCAGGGAATAGCTTTCTGGTGATTCTAAGAGCAAGTTAATGATGGAGAAAATGTTTGGGAGCCCCTGGAGAGCCAGATCTGTCCTGTCCAGTGGTACCTTCACACTAACAGTTGAGTGCATGCACCTGCATGAGAACACCCTGCTCTGTGGGGCCCTGCAGCAGCCAGTGGGGCGCAGGATAACCTCACCTCTCCTGTTCTGCTGTCTGCGCTTCATTTCTTTAAAAACTTCAGTAGCACAGGGGGAAAATGGCTTTTTATTGGTTTTGTCCACATGTGAAAGGAAAAAAATCCAGGGAAAAAAATTTGAAGGAGGGGCAACAAACCTACAGCTTTTAGAAATGGACCCTTATGCTCCTACCAAAGCTTTTCCAAGCTGAGCTGAAGATTTTTCCACGGACAGCACCTGCCCCAACCTCTGGGCAACTCCTTGACACTGGTCTCACTGCAGTGGCACCACTCAGTGCCAAGTACCCTTCCAGGCAGGTCCATAAGAACACCCTGGGATGGCCAAAGTCCCCTCCATGCCAGTCCCCATGCCCAGTGTGTCCCAGCTGCTGGCTGATGCTGTCTGTGCATCCTTTATTTGGGCACTCCAAAGGGCGCTTCAGAGGAACCAAGTCCCTGAAGAGAGACAGGGGCCCTGCCCTACTCCTTTGGTGAAGCAGGGAAGGAGCCAGTGACTTTTATCCTGTTCTTCCTTGAGTTTTCAAGTGTCTGCCCTGCCAGTGTGGCCCACAGGGATGTGGAGGAGGATCAGCTGCAGCCCCACACCTGCTCTGGCCTTGAGCCCAAGAGGAGGGCAATGCCCCATTTCCTCCACCTTTGTAACCAACTCACATTTACCACTGCCTTATTTTACAGAGTTTTTTGCTTTCTAACTGTTTCAATTCACAAAAATGTTCTCCTCTCCTCTAACTCTCTTTGTCTTTGCCTTCCTCTCTCCCCTCTCCTCCCTCTGTGCTCCCCTTTGCAGAACCGCATGCACGAATCTCTCATGCTCTTCGACTCCATCTGTAACAACAAATTCTTCATCGATACCTCCATCATTCTCTTCCTCAACAAGAAAGACCTATTTGCTGAGAAGATCAAGAAGTCACCTCTGACCATCTGCTTCCCTGAGTACACAGGTAGGTGCCGGGGCTGACACAGCACAGCTGCTGTGACGCCCACCCTGCGCCACCAGGGTGGAGGGACATAGGGGACAAGGTGCCTTTGGGGGGTGCAAAAGCACTGCCCACGTTCACGAGCTGTGATGCAGCTCCAGGGCCCCACTCTTGGGGTGGGGCTGTGTCCTGGGTGGGGCAGTTGTTGTGGCAAAGGTGCACAAGCAGCTGGTGGGACAGAGAGGGGGTCAAAGCAAATGGAGATAAGCTGAAATGAGCCTGGGCACAGGGAGCTGTGGAGAGAAGAAGCCTTGGCAGGAGCTGAGCAGCCACCACTGGAGCCATCCTGTTTGCTCGTGGTTCCTGAGAAGTTCCTGCAAGAGGAGCAAAGACACGTGGTCCTCCAGGCTGCATCCTCCCAGGCATGCCTTCGTGCTGGGTATGGCTGAGGGAGGAAAGAGCCCCTTTACAGCAGGAATCTGTGGAACCACAAGAGAATCATCCATTTTGTAGTGAAACCAACATGGCCTGGAGAAAAGGACAAATAACCAAGAAGATGGGCAAGAATAGATACTTTGGGATTCTCTAAGAAAAAAGTCAGTTTAAATTCAAACTCCAGCATCCCCTACAGATACTGAGATGTCTCTGAACAATTCCACCCTGATCCAGCACCTGTCCTGGATGCCAAACCCTGGGGACAAGGGAGTCCCTCAGCAAGATGGCACCCACCCCCCTACAGCACAAGTGCACCAGCATTTCCACCAGAGGCATTTAGGCTTCTCCATCATGAAGGCACCAGCACTTTTCTCACAGCCACCTGGCAGAAAAAAACAGACTATCCCATGTGCAGCTGTATGGCACAGCCAGGCTACCCCATGGAGGGGGACAGCCCAGTGACACTGGCCCACCTCCCCTCTCCTTCGGCCACCCACTGCATCAGGAACGAGGGGAACAAGCGAGCTGGAAAAGGAAAATAAATCTCCAGATAATAGCAGCTCTTGCAAAGGCGATTTCAGGGGCGTAACTCAGCTTTGTGGCTTCCTGCAAGGGGCCAGCACAGCCTCTCTCGCTGCCCTAAGCAGCTTAATGCAATAATGCACATTTTTTGGTTCAAACATCTGGCGCCTCTCCAGCCCACCTTCCCCAAGCAAACCTCCCAGTCACGGAGCCAGCAGGCAGCACGTGTGTCCCCGCACGGCTCCCGGCCCACCAGCACTCCGAGCCCATTCCCGAGCCCGGGGTGAGACCCCCACCCAGCCCAGGCGGGGCACAGAGGGGCTCATCCCCACCCAGGGGGTACAGCCAGCACCCGCGGGTGATGTCGGGGTGACCACCAAATCTCCCGGCCAGCCCTCCCCTGCCTGCCTAGCCGGGGGGCCAGCCAGGCCCCCCGGCCTTCTCCCCCCCAAGCGCTGCCGGGCGCCGCGGGGACTCACCGGGGCTGCTGGGGACATCCCTCGGGCACGGCCCGGCCGGGCACAGCCGGCCCTTCCTGCGGGGAAAAAGGGCACGGGGCCGGGGGAGCAAAGCAGGCACAGCTGGGGAAGGAGGGGCCTGAAGGAGGGGCCCCAAACAAAAACCAGGTGTGAGGCCATTCGGGGAAAATGGGGCCGAGGGCGAGGAAGAGGAAGAGGGGAGGTGGGGGTGGAAAGGAGGGAGATGGGGTAAATGGACCCTGCTGAGGGGTGAAGTGGGAGGGATGAAACAGGTTTTGTCTGTTTGTGTTGTCATGAAAGCGCTTCGCGAGCAGCGTGGGGCCGGGTGTGGCGGAGGCCGCAGCCCTGACACCCCCGCTCTGCCCCCCTGTGCCCGCAGGTCCCAACACCTACGAGGACGCGGCCGCCTACATCCAAGCACAATTCGAGAGCAAAAACCGCTCCCCCAACAAGGAGATTTACTGCCACATGACGTGTGCCACAGACACGAACAACATCCAGGTGGTTTTTGACGCCGTCACCGACATCATCATTGCCAACAACCTGCGGGGCTGCGGCTTGTACTGACCCCCCCGGCGCACAGCGACTGCTTGGGTGGCGATCCCGGCGCCAGGAGAGAAAAGAAACATAAAAATAACAAAAAAAAACCAAACAAAAAAAACCCCAACGCAACCACACACAGACACACACAGACACACACACGCGCGCGGGGGGGAAAAAAAAAAAAAAAAAGAAGGAAACAAAAAGAAAAAACAGATTGAAGGAGAGAAAAAAAAATTGTCATCATAATCATGTGAGTTGGTAAATAAAAAGGCATAAGGAAAAATTATATATATACGTATATATATATATAAAACAAAATGCACACCCACCTTTTTAGTTTGTTTTTTTGAACCCCCTTCCCCCATCAGGCTCCTCACTCCGGCCCCGGGGCAGGGGGCTCTGCCCGGCCCCATCATCCCGACAGCTCCCGGGGCTCTCCCCGGTACCGGGCAGGCAGAGGGGGGACAGGGCAGCGCCCGGGGCCACCCTGGGCAGGGGCTGCTCCTCACAGCAGTTATTTGACCATTGGCTGCTATTTTTTAATTATGATTGTTATAATTCATTATCGTGGGTTGGCTTTTTTAAATCATTGTTGTTATTATTATTTTTATGGTTAATTTTTTTTTCCAGCATGGGTAAGGCCGGGCTGCCTCCTGCCCCCAGCCAGCCCCACTGCTGCCTTCAGAAACAAAAAAATCTTTTCTTTTTTTTTTCTTTTTTTTTTTTAAAGAGGGAGGGAAAAAATTGAAAACTACCCCCGGCCACATGTCACAGCTAAAAAGGGAAACAACAGCAGCAAGAAGGAGATCTTCTCCCATTTCCCACCCTGGCTGTTCGGGAAGAAGGCTGCAGTGGGGGGCATCCCCCTCCTGCTCCCTTCCCAGGCTTTCAGGGGGGTTTAAGTCAGATTTTTTGAATTCCCACAGCAGTTCAGGCCCAAGCCCTCACCAGCCGGAGCCGGTGGGTTTTTCCCGTTTTTTCCCTCCATCCTGGTTTAACAACTCCCTGCTCCCGGCACTGCTCGCTCTCCAGGTCCGTATCCAAAAGCACAGCTCGGCCCCCCCAGCCAGAGTCCCCCCTCATCCCTCCTTCAGGGCCGACCAGGGACATCGGGGAGGGCTATACAGATATATATATATATTTTATTTTATTTTTTGTTTAGAGTATTTTTTTGTTTTCGTTTTGTTTTTATTATTTTTATCTCTTTCCAGTGAATGCTTTTTTGTGCTGCTTTTCTCTCCCCTTCTCCTGCCCCGGTCCTCTCTCCCTTTTAGTGAATGGTGTTTTCTCTCTCATGTGGGGATGTTTGTGCTGCAAAATAAGAAAAAAGGAAAAAAAAGCAAAAAAAACTAAAAAAAAAAACAAACTTAAAAAAAGCAAGAATGAAAATAATTAAAAAATTTTAAAAAACACACACAAAACCACAAAAAAAATTTAAAAAATAATAAAAAAAAACCAACAACAAAAATCGAATGTAGTGTTTACATTGAAGCCACCGTTTTCATGACCAATCCCTTGTCATTTCTACTTTGATTAGTAACCAGACGTCTTCACGGTTTCACTTTTACGAGTTACCTTTGCTGAAGAAGAGCAGTCACATCTGTTCAAAAGAAAATGAATAAATAAAGAGGAAACTTAAAAAAAGATATTATATATATATATATATAAAAAGCGCCAGGTCTTTCTAAGCCTTTCTATTACCAATCAGTGAGGTTTCTGTGATATATTACACACTGCCAATCTCTTTCTCTGACTAATGGAAAAATTCATGTGTAGCTCAATAAAGAGAATGTTTGTCTGTACCCCGGGCTCTCCCCTCCTGCGCCTCTGCCTCCTTTTTTCCCCCCGCGCCTGCCTGCTTCCTTCTGAAGTGAGGAAGGAAAAATACCAAAAATCACATTTTTGGGGGATTTGCTGCTGGTAGCAGAGGGAGAAAGGAACTCCTGATTGGTGTAACTATGGATGGGGTGTAAATCCTGGGAAAGCAGTGTCTGGAAGCCCCTTGGTGCTTCAGAGCATCACTGTGAGCAAAAGGTCCCCGCAGAAGACCTCCCCAAGCAGGAAAATATTTTTATTTCTTTGGGGAATGCAAAGCTAATCACGAGGGTGAGACCTTCATTTTTGGCAACATCACAAATCCCACAATACCCAAGCTTTTACCCCCAAGAGGAAGGTTCTTCAAGAAAGCTGAGGTTTTCTCCCTGCTGCATAAGCAGTTCAGGGTTTGTTTGGATTTTTTGGTGGTTGGGGTTTTTTTCCCCACAGTTTGGGTTTTTCCTGCATTCTCCTTCCGCCTAGCACTGCCAGCACTTGGCCCCAATGACCACAGGTGGGACACTTGGAGAGCCCCCAGCGCTGGGCACTGCCTGGCACGGGGCTGGATCTCGGCACCCCACTTGCCATCCCCTCCCGCACCACGGGAACGCTTCCAAACCCCACGGGACCGCCCGGGGATGGTGACCCAAGCATCCTGGACCCCCCTGGGCCAGCCGTGGCATGTCCCCTGCCCAGCCCCGAGGAGGGAAGGGGGGTGGCAGACACTCCGTCACGCAGCAGCAGCTCCTGACCAACACGGCTTTCGCAAGGTTCCTGCTGTTTACAGCGACCAGAAGCGTATGTTGGCACTGGGAAAGTCGATCAGGCCTCTCCTCAGATGACCTCCCTTTCCAGGGAGGCAGAGCCAGCCAAGAGGCCACCACTGGTCCCTGTGTCCTCTGCACAAACCAGCCTTTCATGGCTCAAGTAGGTCATTTTGCAGCGGTGCCGCAGGCAAAGGTGCCATCCAGCGGCTGGCCAGGGTCCACTCCTCCGGGAGCTGCTGGGAAAAATCAGGAGCGCTACAGAAGTCCGGAAAGAATAGCCAGAGTCTCTGGAACGTCCCTACCCAACCTGGTGGAGCTCCAGGAACCTTCCTCTTCCCACGGACACTGGGAAGCCCCTTCTCTCACCTCTGCTGTAGCCCGAGCAACTGCAGGGCCTCTGGCAGGGGTTTATCCTGGACAGGCTCCTGTCACCCTCTCCTTCCCCACGGATCTGCTGCTGGCCGAAGGACTGGAGTCCGCAGCAGGGTCCTGCAGCAGGCAGGCAGGGCTGGGGAGAGCTGCTGTGCCGGTGTGTTACCCAGAACCCTGTTTGTAGTAGTGAAATTGAGGGGGGCAGGATGTCACAGCTCCCGGAGCACCAGGAGTAGGAGGAGGTGGCTTGTGCGCTGCTGCTGCTGCCAGCCAAGCCCTGGGGAACCAGGGATTCCTCACCTGTACCTGAGGAAGGGGCAGGAAACTGCTCCACGGCAGAGCATTCCCACCCTGAAGGTGGGTGGGCTGGGAGACAACAGGCCAAGGTGGTGGACATTGCCCACAGCCAGGTCAAAACCGATCCTGGCTGCAGGCAACCCCTCTGCCAAGAGGGAGCTGGGAGCATTCTGCATCCTCATGTACAAAGTGCACCATTGGGTAAAACATCTCCCAGAAATGCAGGAGGAGGAACTCATGGAGACCTGGAACCCTCGAGGATTTCTGTGCTGTTTTCTGCACTCCCAGTCTGGATCACAACCCAAACTCTGCATTGCCCACACAAACAATAGCTCTCAGCCCATCCCCACACTGCCAGACAGCTCAAAACCCACCTGATTTTCAGACCCTTGAGACAGTGTTTCATTTCCCTCTTCACAGCATAAATTCCAGTAACAATTACTACCCTGCAACCGGAGGCTTGGTAGAATGTTCCCAAACCCAGTATTAGGTGTTGGTGCTCTCTCTTATCAGATGGCAAGGGGGAACCAACAGGGACCAAAGTGCAGGTGCCCTATTTACAGACAAACACACAGCAGGAACAAGAGAAATCACACTACAGAAATTTACAATTTCCAACACTGATCAAGGTTTTTATTTTTGTTTGGTTGGGTTTTTTTAACAATAAAAACAAAACAGCTGTGTTCTAGGCAAACAAAAGATCTCAAAAAAATCTTTTGAGGTTTACTAATAGCATTGCAAGGTAAGGCTTCCCAAAGAGTTTTACTGAAATAAATTATTTTCACCTAAACATCAATGCAATTCCTCTCATTAAATTCACCTTCACCTAAAAACCAACAGTAAAAAAAGTTACCAACAATTCTAGGTAATACTGGGCTCCTTCTAAAGGACGGTGAAACTAGAACTCACTCTTCAGAAGTTTAAAAATTAAGTCACTGCCATGTAAAATTCAACTATGTAAGCTAGCGGCGGCAGCGCCAAGGGGATCTCAAAAGTTCTTAAGAAAATCCAGGTTAGCACATTGGGCTGCAGCCAGCAAAGGTCCAGCTGCCCCCATTCCTCCAGTCTTTCTGAATAAACTCATGGTGAGGTTGTGGGGTTAAAAATGAAATAAAAAGCAAGATATTGGAGCGATCTCCGCGCCATCCCATCCGTGCTGCGCTGGAGTCCAGGACAGGCAGGTTTTACTTTTGACTCCCTCGGCTCATGGCAACGGTGTAACCTCGCCTTAGGTCCCTCTTCTTCACTCGACCCCTCTCTGTCCCTCGCTTGTTCCTGGACATAAAAGGCAAAGGAAAAGTGCAGCCCTGGGGATGAACAGAGCCAGACCTCTGCCAGTGCAGAAGAGCCCAGCAGCAGTAAACTATTTTATGCTGGCATCGGCGTGAATCAGCACTTTGCTGCACAATTCATGAATTCAGGTTTTTCTGTGTTGTGTAGCCAGACAACTTAATCCAGTGTAAGAACCTCCCAGTGACGCTCCCCCAGCCCTTCAAGCTGCCCTACGTAACACCCTTGGCTGCTGAAGGAACAGGGACTGAGAAGCCTGTTCATCTAACACAGAAGGCTTGCTGCAAGCTTCTAAGCTTCCTTTCCTCGGAGTAACTGCCCCTGATCTCGAGCAGAATGTGCTCGTGGGCTCCGTGACCTGCACCCACAGCTAACTCAGAACACACTTCCCCCAGCCTCTGCTGTGCAGTCAGCCCCATAGCTCATGCCAGCTGCAGAAATCATGCCCGTGGTTTAGAAATTGCCTTTTGTTTGTGGAGAGGATCAACGTCACATAGAAAATATTACAAAAAAGGTTAATTTGTCAGCTGTCCAAACATTATTAGACCACATGCTTTATACAGCAGAGAGGCAGCCAGCTCACTCGGCAGCACAGCCAGCTGAACTCTGAAGAGACACTTTCCTGCTGGTATTGAAAGCGCAGGGTTTTTTGTATTTAATTTATTTATTCAATGTTGCTCACGAGGAGGAGGAAGGAGGGGCAGTGAGTGCTAAGAGTTTTGCTGCATCTGAAGTCTCCGTTCAGCAGCGGCAGCGAGGGTCCTGCGGCGCAGGGTGACAGCGTCTGCTGTCGCTCCCTCGGGCAAAGGCTTCTCTGTGCTCAGCTCCTCATCGGAGGTTTTGTTTAAGTAACGCCTGGGGGAAAAAAGGAAAAGATGAGTGAGCAAGACTCACTTTATTCTGGCTCTGAAAAATACATCCCCACAGTCAGGCAGGGCTGGAAGGCAAACCAGCAGGAAAATGCATCAATGTGCTCCTAAAAAAGCCCCTGTCACCTACAACAGTTGGCAGAAGCTCTTAGGTTTTGTGCAAGATCCTTTACGCCTGTGGGAAGGAGCCAGTTCTAAAGGTCAGGGCTGTCCTCTCAACTCAGAGCAATTCACAGCAGGTGAGTTACTGATTCCCTCTGTTCCCATTACTCCACTCCTCAGCCTCTGGCACGGCTTACCACAAGGCACTCCCTCATGACAGCGGGTAAGCCTGTGACAGAAGGGCCACTAGGGCTGCAAAGTGTAAGGTAAGGCCAGAGGACAAGGAAGCTGCTGCCAGAGTTAACATCCCAGTGAATTTTTACACTTTAATGGCAAAAAACAGTAGTTTGAAATTCAACAGCTCTTCAAATCAGTAAACCAGAAAGTCAAAAATACTTGGCCTCCCTAAAAGACATTTGTTAAAACATCAAGGAAAAATTAAGTCTAGGAGCAAGTCAGTTTATAGACTTGTAAAAGGTGTCACGCCCCCAAGTATTTATAAGGCATTTCAGTGTGGAAAACAAAAGCAGCAGCAGTAGCCTGACAACACCAAAGGACCCAGAACTCAGTGGGGCTGTTGTAGACCCTCTCTCAGCAATGTCCCTGTGATACAAAGGAAGGGAAAACCCTTGTTAAAAACACTACAAAGTTTTTTCTACCTCACTAAAGTGCTTTTCCTTCTCTGGTTAATCATCAACTGGATGCTAGTAAGGTCCACCAACATAACTGGAATACCAGTCAAAAAAAAGTTGCATTCTACCTGTAACAGCTCTTAGTGGTTGGGCCAAAAGAAACAACTCAAGTTGGTCCCTCTCTTTTTGACTGCTGACTGGCTGGTGCTGAGCTCCTCTGGTGAGGTCTTGTAAGGGTCACCTGTCAGCTCTGCATTACTTTGGACTCTGTATTTGGAAAAAGTGGTGCCTTACAGGAAATTTCAGCTGTAAGAGCACAGGCAGTGAGGGCTGACTCCTGTGCCAGAAGCCAAACTAAAGACTACTAAAGGACTTGGCACAAGTAACCTGTTCTCACTTAGTCCGTGCTCAGACTAAAGCCCACTGAAGCTGGAAAATCAGCCTCTGATTTCAAAGAGCTTTGGATCAACTGCCTAGGAAGCTGTCTGCAGGCTGGGGCACAAGATGCTATTTCAGCGTTGGGTTTAGCAGCGTCAAACAGCATCCTGAGCCTGCTGTGGCAGATGTATTCATTCCTCTTACTGCTTTTCACATCAACCCAGGCTCTCAGTGGTCCCAACCCATTTGAAACCCATTTTGGGGGACTCCACCTGAGTGGCCAGGCTGGAGTTTCAGGAAGGAACATACTTTCGAGCTTGTTGCAACAAGTCCTCCTTCCGCTGAACCAACATACGCTGCCTTTCGTCAGCTGACTTGGAAAAGCGACTTCCCCTGGCCTCAAAATCTTCTGCTTCACTAGGTTCTGCTTCCATTTCACTGAATTCCACCATTTCTTCCAGTCTGGAGTTCAGTTCAAGTGGCACTCTCTCGGTCTAAGAGAAAAGGAAATAAGGCATAAGTCTTCGCAAAATTTGGGCTTCTTTGCATCAAAACAAAAAGCTACAAAGAACTGTCGCTTTCTGAGGCACTGAAAGAAACCAGAGTCTCACCTGCTGTACCCAATTCCCTTGGGTTCCTTTGAAAAGCCCAGCCAAAAAACAGAACAAAGCTATTTCAAACCATGCTCAAAGATCCTGTATCCTATAAAACTGTATCTTTTATGCCATGTTTGAAAGTAATGTCAAAGACAAACAGTAATTACTCATAATTAATGCTCTCTGAAAATGGGGCATTTGAAAGTCAGATTCTGCAGCTGACTTGACAAGTGATGCAACAGTAAAGAGTTGAAAAAGCAGAAATCCACATACTAAGGGAAGAATAACAAATGTATTTGCAAAGATTATTTGTGCTCAAGAAGGGAATTTATGAGGCTTCGGTTCACTGGGTTCTGCAGCGCCCACATTACGCTGTTTTGGGCTGCTGGAGCAAGGCTGGCAACTGTCCCAAGCACTGTGTGCCAAGAGAGGAGCTGGCAGCCCCCACATGGCACCTCTCCCCCCTGACAGCCAGCTGATAACACTAACACGAAAATTGAGCTGATGGATGATGGCACTGGGTACAGCAGCCTAGGTGAAACAGCACATCCTGATCACACCCTGTCATACAGGATCAGATCAGCCCTGCCATGCAGAACCACAGTGATAGCCAAGCGTGGTGGCATCAAGAAACAAATCACCTCAGGAAAAGGCTGAAGGGCGTAACCATCGTTTGCTATCCCAGAGGACAACTCAGGCAAGTGGCATGCTCCAGGAAAGTACTGGCCAAGTCAGCTCCTACTGCCTGGTATGGGCCTTTGGCAGAGCTGCTGAGGAGCCCCAATGGCCAATTCCATGGGCAGCACAGTGAGATTGAGGGATTGCTGCTCCAGCCCAACAGCCCAGACACGGCAGCATCACAGTACAACACACAGGTTTAGGCAGCTGATGTGCAAAACAAGTTGAGTCATCCCAAAGCCCTAGAGACAGGCCAGTAACGCCATCTCCCTGACACGACGCCTTCAGAGAGCAAACACCAAGAGAAATGTCACTTCCCATTAGGTAGGTGAGCCGAGCAGGAATCCCAGAGCTCACGTCAGCGCAATACGGACACTGCAACCTCAAACACAAATAGGGATGGTTCAGGCCTCTCTCAGCAAAAACCCCAGTGCTGGAGTTTACCAAAGGGCTCCAGTACCACACACACAAATATGTTTGGATAATGTGGTGCACCACTAGACTGCCTCAAAGCACTGCCACATCCCTGAGGAGGGAGGGAGAGCCCCACAGAACGGTCCCATGCGTTGTACTTGGGGCCAAGATGACCTTGGCAGACCCAGTAGAACAGGTATGGAGCAACTCAACCGCTGCTTCCAATTGCCACACAGGTGAGCAGGGAAAAGGGAAGCTCTGCTGGGGGAAGCAGTGAGGAGGCCACTCGTTGCAGTCAATGTTCAGAGAAGATCACTTGTTTTTCCCCCTGGGCCATTTGCATCAGAAGATGCAGGTTGGCTCACCTAAGGTTTGGGGGCTTTTCGTAATGTTCCAAAGATTCAAAGATCAATACCCAGAACCTAATCCTCTATCTGAGCACAGGAACAGTTACTGAGGAGGTTTTACAGATAAAACTATCACAGCTAATTCCAGTAAAGGCAATGACAAGCCTCAGTAATGTAGCAGATCACGGATGCAGAAGCCCATATATTTCAGAAACTACTCCTCTTTCAGGCTCCAAGAGACAAAGCCATGGGGAAGCTTCAGAAGTGTTTCTAAATAGCCACCAAGTACTTAAGGAAGGGGTGGGGATGGAGAGGAGGCACAGTATTCATTATGCACATCACTGGAAGCATCAGCATTCCGATGGCCAGCTGCACAATGCACAGCGTCTCACTAAGGGTACAGGCCAGGACTGATAGAGGCTGTCAGTATTTAGAGCATTATCTCACAAACCTGTAACATGATTTATACCATGATGGTGCTCAGAGATGCCTCTCAAGTACCATTACATTATATCAGCACTTACTCCCCAAAACCACAAGCTACAATTGGGAAAAAAAAAACAAAAGTCATTATCTCTACCTTAAGACCTTTGAACTCAAAGTAGAATGAAGTCATAACATGACATAAAGCACTAGAAAAACCAACACTACTCATGAAAAGGGGTTCTTTTATTTAAGCACCTTAGCTGCCCTAAGAACTGTTATTTCCAACAAGTAGAACTGATGGGTCTGGCACTTGCTGTTGGAGATCTACAAAGATTCCCAGTGGGTATGCTGATATTAAAAAAAAAAAAAAAAAATTCAGTAAAATGCTTGTAAATCTTACTCTAAGGCTGCAGCACAAAGGAACTGGAGCTTGGAGACTGTGACATAAGGTGTGAAGGTCTACCTGTCCACAGTTTGGAAATTCAAGTCACACTCAGAGGAGATGCAACACAAAAATACTCCTCCTTTTAATGGAAGTGTTTGGAGATGTACAGAACAGGAATGAGAAGAGAAAGGGGAAAAGCAAAGCACCCTACTCTTCATATTCCACAGACAGGCATGGGCTGACCAGACATGAAAAGAGACATGATGATCTTCTGTTCTTTGTACCATTTGAGAGCACTTTCCCTCAAGAAGGAAAAAGAAAAGCTGATAATCCTCTACAGGAGCACCACGCTCATATCTGATTTATCTGCCTGACTGTGTTAGCTCTGGTGTGAAATGCAAGGAAGAGCTGCTACCAACCTGACCTGGTAAAGAACCAAAGGCACCTACCAGTCCATGCAGCTTCTAATTGTGCTTTTTGCCCATTTTTATGCCAAATTACCTGTGTGACAGTTCCAGTGTCCTCCTGATCAGTACTGTGCCTTTCCACAGAGTTGTTCAATGCAGGCCTAATGCTATCTGCACGCTGAAATGCAAACATCATGGATTTAATACAGCGTGGGAAATGGCAAAAAAACCCTGAGTTCTTTGAATACATTTAAACTCTGCCCTCTGCAACGTCAGGCGTTGTGTTCAATTTAGAAACAGATAAGTTAGCAATAAACAGAATGCTCTGTGTGGAAAGAGAATTCTCTCCGCTTCCCCACACGCAGACTCCAGATAACAGTACTATCTGATGTGCACAGAACCAGAATTCAATATTCTTATTAACAGAAACATTGCCCCCAGACTGCTTTACTGAAATCTGCTGGCACTAATTAAGAACAAGGCATCATTTTGCCAACTTTCTTTGCAGAAAACCTTCCTAAGTGGTACAATTCAATTATCTGTCAGCAGAGAAATCAACTGGAAATGTTCTAAAAGCTCTGCACAACAGAGACCGGGAAGAGCTGCTTTAACTGAGCAAATATTTGTCTCTTGTCTAGCTAGGAAATTTTCAATATATTTTTGGTACATGACTGAATACACTGCCTTTAAAGAGATTTCAACGAAGGGAAAAACAAATCTCAGATTCACCAGTGCTTCAACTTGCTTCATTCCCCTCTCTCATTATTAACAGGCTCAGTGCTGTGATAAGAAAGTAATTTTAGGTGCACAGTCTTATGACTCACCTGTGTGGGGAAAGGCACCTGGATGCGCCCTTCTAGGATGTTGTCAGTGGTGATTTCTACAGAACGAGTTAGCTGCAGATCCTGCAGAACTAAATGATAAGGAACCTGAGGGAACATCTCCTGAATCTGATGGGCCTGGAGAAAGCAATACAGTCAATATTAGCAGTAAACAGAAGTTAGTTGATAAGTATGTCAACAAAGAGATTAAAAATATTATCATCTCAAAGATGCTGCTCATGGTAGGCAAACCCACACAGAGAAAGAAAAGAGAAAGAAAACCCGTGCTGGCATTGACTTACAGGGCAATAGGCTGCCTCCACTGAAGGCTACAGCAAAACTGCAACTCCTAGGGAGGCACCACATGGCCCTGAATAGTGCCTGTAGATGCACAAAGGCTTCAAAAGCTTCTCAGCCCTCTTCTTATGACAGCCTTTTTAATAAAGATCTATACAAAACTCATGGGTGACTGAAAGTTAAGACCAAGAACGGGAAGAAAAAAAAGAATTTTTCTTTGTGCCAGATTGGTTCTAAAATAGTACTGATAAGGACAAGTGGAGTAAGTTTTAATAACCCACTCCCTCCAGCCACCCTGCCTAAAAACCAGTTTAATACGGTCTGAAAACTCAAGTAAATTAAACTTGAAGTAAATTAAACAGTTGTCAGGGAACTGTTATTATTGAATTTCAAGTTAGTTAAATAATATCCAAATTAAATAAGTAAAGATAAGAGGGCAGACAAATAATATGCTTTTAGAGTCCAACAACTAGATTTCATGGAATATTAAAATCTCTATTTTCACTAATGCCCAAAGTCATGGGGGCAGGGGAATAAGAACAGCAATAAGAAAAAAAAAGTGGAAGGAGTTTTGAGAGCAAAGCAAAAACTATGCACCCACTGACAGTGAGTTCCAACACAAGCAACTACTGCAAACCTAACTCTCCATTGTACTAACTTGTGACCAAAACAACTGATTTAGCATTTCAGCCTCTGGCTTTCCCCTCAAAATACTTCCCTAGGTTTTTGTTCAGTAACACAAAGGAGAATTTCACTTACTTTCTATTAAAAATGTGTAACACCAATAATTTGCTAACCTGAGCCTTTCCATTAAAGTAGACATTTTAATATAAGTTGCTACTGTACTTTTGATAATACACAATCCTAAAAAACCATTACTCATCCTTAACAAAAGCTATTTTGTGTCACTGCGTCCAGTAAAAGAAAAATTAAACTGACCTCAGATGGAGAGTTCCTGCATATTTAACTAATAAATCATCTGCCAACACCTTATTTCTCCCTCCCTGCCTTGCCTCAAACACCCTAAAAATAGTGGCCTTACCCTGCTGATGTTTAAACAGAAGTAAAGGCTATGGGAAAGACCTGATATTCAGAAAACTCCATCACTTTCATGAGACACCTCACTGAACACTTATTAACATGGTATAGAACACAGCAGCTTGAAGAACTCAAAGGAAATAGCACTTCTCAAAAAAAAAAAAGTTTCCTGAGGCCACATCCTTTTATTTTTGTACTACATTAGAAGGTTTATGGATGAATCCAACAAATCTGGAACTTCATCCTCTACACTTCTATCACCGTCATGAATCAGCAAAAGCTGAGGGTGCTAGAGAGCCCACTTCACACTGTCAAGACACTGAAACTGCTATGTTGAAGCTTAGTGCTATTAAAGATTAAAAAAAACAAATCAAAAGCTATAGAATGAGTTTGATCAGTTACCACTTGACCAACTGCTAAATTCTCTGGTTACAGACTCACACCCTTTGGTGCTGCAAGTTGTCATTGAAGTACTGAAAAAGAGCTGAAGAAGTTGCACTAAGCAAACTGAGAAAAAAAGCCTATCTACCCAGGAAGTGCATGTCATTTTTCTCCCTCATTCATGCTGACAGACGAGGAAGCAGTCAGGCATGCCACTTTCACCTTCCCCAACAATTCAGGTCCAGACCAGGTCCCTTATGCTGGCACATTTGAACCTGAATATAACCCTAACTTCACTAAAATTAAACTTCTCACACTCCAAAAAACAGCTTTCATGTAGTACCTAACCACTGTTTCGACTTCCTTCCCCTTTATGTTCTCCATCTCCATGTAACCCTTTCCCCTACACAACACAAACAGGAAGGCTGAGGTGCAGTCTTACCATAACATTGAGCTGGGAGTTGCTGGCTTGTGCGATTCCAAGGATGTTGGTGGTGTGCATCACTTCCACGGAAAAACTGGGCAGCCAGCTGGCAATTCGGGAGCCTGGGAGTAAGAAATCACCAAGAAAGTCAAGAAAGAATATGAAGATCTCAGCAGGCCAAGTATTTCTATGTGTATTTAATGCAAGTCTTCATATATTCCACAAGGTACGTAAAGGGAGTTCTGCAGTGCAATCTATCCCTAAGGTCTCCCAAACATGGAGATGGCTGGAATGAATCAGTAACTGCCAATATTCTCTTCAAACACATTGTCATAGTGGTTTAACAATCTGGGGACTGGAAAAGGACCAAGGAAACAACACATTCTTGTGGGTTTTTTTATATGTTCCTATTAAAATGAAAATTAAAATAATCCAGAGTCAAATCCAGTTCTGGAATATATTAATAAATACAGCAATTTTACAAAAAACAGGACAGCTTCTAAGCAATCAAAACCCAGGCCTAAAATGGGTCATCACCGAGAAATACTACTTCAAAGGGACACAGAGTAACTGAACAAAGTGACTGCTGCAATCGTGTGCTTCAGCTCAATAGAGCAGGGCACATGGGTGCCTCCTCCTTCTGTGTTGCCACTGAAATAAACACAGGCTTTGCTCTATGCCACTTCTCCTATCTCCATGGTAATTCTGCAGGTCTCCAAGCCACAGGAGAGCACTGGGGAGGACAGTCATCAAAAATACAGTGTAATGCTAAATATAAATGTCCTTTGGAGACCTAAAGCACCCTAAAAGTGGAAGCCTCGCAGAAGCTATCAGCCAGTCTCAGTGTACCTGGAAACTGTCTGACCCTTCTCTGCCCATTATTCTCCCCCCACAATCTCCAAAGATTGCAAAACAAGCACAGATGAGGAACAGGTCACTATGTATGTTTGCAGCATCTCAACTGCCTCATGAGAGTTCCATAAGGGCTAGCCCAAAGTTGAATATTTGCAGTACTGAAATCTGAAAAACACCAAAACTGCCATGAAAACCTGGGAAACTGTGGAATCCAAGCACACACCAATACCAAAACTCTAAAAAAAAAAAAAAAAAAAAAAAAAAAAAAAAAGTGGAAGACAAACAATATAAATTATCTTTTTTTCAAAACAACTTGTCTCCATACACAGAACTTATCACAGCCTGAACTCGTATCTGCTTCGTGAGTACTTACAACACACTACTAAAAAACCCCAAACATGTAAAACTGTGGTGGTTACATGATTCCTTCTGAAACTAATCTGCACCTAACCAACCACTGCAAGTGTCTTGTAAATTGAGAGGCAAATGGACTTCTGTCAACCACACATTAGCTAGGGCATAGGGGAAAGGCTGACTTTTAGACTGAGAGACAGAGGGCTTTTTTTCCTCTCTATGACTGTCACTGATTAACCACCACACGGTAACATAAAAAGACACAGGAATTTCCCTTCTGCTTGTCAACATGGCACACAATGAATAAATGCCAGTAATCGAAGCTGCTGACCACAACAAATCCAGAAAAGGCAGCACTTGCATAAAATCTTTCAAGAAATCTCCACAGCTCTGGGAAACCTCAGAAACACATCTAAGTTCTTGCAAAAGAACTATCAGAAACACAAAGCTGTTTCAAACACAAGCAGAGCACAGTTTGAGTTTCAGCTGAAGCACAGACAGAATCCCCTTTTACAGAAAGCTGCTATCTTTGTTTATTTGGGCAACAGCAGCGGATGTCAAACCTGCTCAGCTCACCGTCAAAGTGGAAGAAGTGATTGTGCTGGTTCAGGCGTGGTCTGCCTTCCGCTGCTGCCACAGGGACCAGGTTCTCATCCAGATTCTCCCTTTGGTGATCCTCCCTCACGTGATGGCTGTCAGTGATATTCAGAGACATTCTGCAGGTGGGGCAAGATGTGTCTTGTTCCAGCCAGGACCGCAGGCACGAGCTGACAGGAAAACAGTAATACTGTGGTGAGCTTGCAGTGTTTTTCCAAGACACCACTAGCACAAGTACATCAAGCAGCTGTAGCATATTCTGTACACAACATCAGCACATGGACTGCTCAGAGATATCCTTGATGAGCTCCTGATGACTCTGGCAGAGGTTTCTTATTTCTCTCAGCTGAAAATACTCAAGTGATCCTTTTTTATAAACATGCATACAGATTTATCACAAACTTAAAACAAGCTTGCTGTCCCTCTAGCTCAGAACAAGCAAGTTTTGCCTGGAAGGGAAAAGAAAGCATTTCTTTTCTCTCACCATTCCCAACTGAAAAAGGCAAAAACCAACTGGACACATAGTTAATGTATCCTGACACATTTTCATAGCAGTTCTGCCTGTGATGAGGCAATGGCACCTCCAGTGTTTTCAAATAGCTTTTCAAAATACCAATACCCAAACCACAAAAGTCAGTACCACTGCAGGAACTCTCTAAACAGATTTATTAATACTAACAATTCTGTGCCATTACAATCCTTACTTAATTCTGAACATTTACTGTCCTGCAGAAAGTGAGAAGTGTTTGAAATGCAGGTTGATTCATGCTGATATGACCCAATTGCAGTATTTGTTCAAGTTAAACCTAATTTTCAGTGTGGAAGAACTGAATTTCACAGGGCTGAACACTTCTCAATACTATAATACATATTTCACATTTGCAGGGTGGGATTTTTTCCAGAAGTTCTCAAAACACTTTAGAAAGTTGAATACATACAAAAAGATCAAATAAACCTGTTCCCCAAATTGTATATTTGTAAATAAAATGAAGGCAGAGGTCACAGATTTGGGCTGACAGAGCAAGGGAAAGCCCTAACTGCAGGACTATAGTGAAATCAAGGATACAAGCATTCTGTCCAATTCCCAAAGCTCTGCCAAAGTGTTCTCCATCCCATTGCAATGGAGGGATACACACTGATGGGCTTCCCAGAAACAACCAAAGCACCACAGTAAAAATCTGCCACCTTCCACTACCTTGATCACCAGCACAGCCAGCATGTTGGCACTGGCAGTGCTGTCCAATGTCACCTGCCTGACCACAGGAAAACCACCCTGCCCACAGCGCACTCAAACCTCTGCTAGAGCTGTACTCCAAAGGTCACTTGGAAAACACCCCAGAGTTTCCCAAGCTGCCACCATGCTGCTGCTGCTGCTGCTCAATGACTCAACAGCTGAGATGCTGGTATGGGCAAAACCCCTTGTCAGCTGCATCAGTACCAGGCCCTAAAAGCCAGCTGTGGTCACACCCATTGTGTGCCACACAGGCAGGAGGGCTTGGTCACCCACAGCACCACAGGAGGAGGTCAAGGCTGGCAACCTTTCGGAGCAACAACTCTTGAAATTGCCCACTTCCTAGAAGGTGAAGGAGGGAGTTTCAACATGGCTAAAAGATTCAGACACGTACTCCCATTAAATTTCCTTAATATTTAGGTACAGGGCTGATCTCAGCAATGTAAATCTTCCCTGCCACCTTCTCTTCAACTCCAAATAAGTAATGGTGAAAAAAAATCCCACATAATTAAGAGTGGACACAGTGTTCAGTCTGTTGACAAAATCACCAGGCTTTTATGAGGAGAGAAACCACTCTCAGGTAGTAAATAGGGTTATTAGTTACATCTGGTTTTATATGCAAGCCATCCACTGTAACATGTTCCCTCCCTAAAAGCACTAAGGAGTGTAACTTGCTTCAGAACTGTAATTACTTCAGAAAAAAGATACAAAAGGATCCTTTTAAATACAGAGAAAATGCCTTTCTGAAGAGAAGACCCTGGGCTTCTCAAGTGCTCAGCAGGTGATTAAATATTCACATGATTCAGTTGCACTGGAAGAGGAGTTTCTGCTATGGCGGCACATTATCTCATTAGAGACTTCTTGGAACACAGATAAATATTTATGGCAAGGTTTGTCATAAATGACAACAAATTAGCGCACAGATTATAACCTCTGGTTTGACAGTTACCAGAAAAGTAAAAAGCAATTTACAGAAAGTAACACCACAGGGACAGTTTAACTGACCTGTATATTCATCACATGGCCCTCCAGAAACGCCTGATTCAATCCCTGTATCTCCTTTCATATTTAAGCACAGGCATGGAAGTGTAAGCACTGCTACCAAAGATCCAAGCAAAGTCACATCCAGCTCAGCACCCTGTATCCACAGTGTGGACTATTCACTATGGAATGAGCGTAAGAAGCGGTGCATAGAGAGATCCTTTGGCCAAAAGTCTCCCTGTGCTAGCTACCAGCTGCTTAGGGACCATTGCTGCTGATTTGGTTAACCTCTTTTACAGCCCTGATGGACTCATTGCCCCTTGAAACCACAGCTTCAGATCTGGCCTCCACAACTCTCCTGGGGGACTCACCACCATCTGAGGATGCACTATATAAAAATATTCCCTGTTTTCTCCTTAAAGCTGGTATCTGGAAGGTACTTAAGGATCCAGCTCCAATTTTTCTTCTTCACCTGAAAATCAACACAGCCTCCACACAACAAACCTACCAACCTGTGCTCAAGACACTCAACACCAGCTACCCACTAGCTGACAAGGGGCACATTCTTGGCTTGGGGGAAAAGAAGTGCACCAGGTGGAACAACTCAAACACAAAAATGACTGAAGTGAACAGGACTTGTACTTTCTAATCAGAAGCAGACCAAGATGACCCAGGCAGCAAGCACCCAACAGCTCTGTTGGCAGTTTGTTACTTGTCATCCCACTGTAAATCTCAGCCATGCCCATCTCTCCCTTCCCTTCTCAGCTGTGTGCACCCTCTCCAGCCCGGACACGTACTTGTGGAAGAGGTGGCCACAAGGGAGTTTACGTGCAGATTGCATGGAGTCCCAGCAAATGGCACAGTCGTCATTGTTCACTGCCAGCTCCTCGGGCGTTGCAACTGCAAACCTACAACAAAGAAACAGGAAGAGACAGAAGGAATGACTACACAAGCTCAGCATGGCCTCCTCTCCAGAGAATCCAGCACAGAGAAAACCTTGCCTCCACTAAACTTTTCAATAAGAGAACTATGCAGGTTTCTTATTTTTTTGCTATCTCAGGCTACACTGCAAGGTAACGCACACATACACATCCCTCTGATGCCTTTGCAGGCACTTTTCTTACACATCTCCTCATACATCCTAAGTGCAAAAAGCTTTGACTTAGTACCTTCCAAGAGACAATTATATGATCATTTTGTTGAGATCCTTAAGTTATAATCTGTAAAGATTTGGCTTATGTCATTTTTCTAAATGAGTTTTAATAGCTGTACCCATTAAGTTGTCTCTTTGGGATCATAAGCATTTATGGTCTAACTAATTTTGGCCTCAGATTCTGCCATTCACATTTGTCTTGACTTTTTTCCCCCTTTTTTAAGCTACAGTGCCATGTAAGCAGTTACTACACAGTATTCAAACATGGACAACGTAGAGAAGAACAGTGTAACAACATTTCACAGCACTGCTGGTATGGAATATACCCAAGAACATCCACATAAAGGTAGCTGCCAATAGCAGTTTCAGATAAGGAAGCTAGAATGTGGTTCTTCCAGCGCAATCAGAATGACCAAAACACCGCAAAGTCGTTCAGACAAGAAGTTGCGTGTGTAACTCAAACAGCTTTGTGAGCAGCTCAAAGGTGTTCAGTGGCTGCATCTTATTAAAACGAAACAATGCATTGGGGATGAACTTTATTATGCAGCTCTTAACTTGCCATTAAATGACATCAGAGCCATTAAACAACTTTTTGAAAAGAGACTCAGGAATTTCTAGACAAGACAGCCTTCTCCATCTGGACTACAGCAGCAGGAATCAGAATTAATCAAACACACAGAGGCCCAAAATTAAAACAGTACAGTGATGTACAGAAAGAGTAAAATTCCCTGTGGCTCTTAAAATTTTTAAGAACATAGCTGAATTTTGAAAACACTGGATCAGAGATGCAGTACTATCTGGCACAATATTAGGTTTTAGCAGTCCTCCCAGTTTCTCCATATTGCCTCAGTAAAAGGGAATGGGCTAAAGTACTGCCATGGTGCTCTCAGCTCCACTATGAGTACAGAGTCTATTTGGAGTCGGCTTCAGATTTAATAAATACATAGGTAAAGCTAGGCAGGTTTAATTAATATTTTTATTTCATTTCAGTCAGTAAGTGAATAGTATGGCCTAATGAAATTAAGAGCACTGATTTCTATCACAGCTGAAGCCAGTATTTGACAACTGAAACAAGCAGAGCTCGTGTCATCCCACTATGGCAGTACGCAAGGGAATACAGGAGAAGAAATACTGGACAGGGAAATTCACTTTTTGCCACTTAATACATTACCAGTAATACTGCCATTATACAAGTCAATCTTACATATCTGTTAAAACCAGAAAGTGTCCCCAGTAACAAATAAAAAAGGGTAAAAGCACACTCTAAGTGTAGAGGCGTAAGGGTCAGGTTTGCAAAACTGCATCTGTCCAGCTTACACCATCCCACTGTGTGTCAAAGGAAGTAAAAGAATCCCAACATTTTTCTCAGGATCCTCACTTCTAGATCTACATCAAGATTGCAGAGCAAGTAAGGGGCTCACCTGGCTTCCATGTTTCCAACCACACGCAGGTAGTTCTTGTGCCGCCGAATTCGCCGCTGCACCTCGTGGAACAGGTAGCGCAGCTGCATGAAAATCACCAGGCTCGCCATGGACAACCAGATATTGCCAAACAGCTTGGGAAAAAAAACAGAGCAGGGATTAGATACAAGCACCATGGGAAACAAGAAGCTGCATCAGGTCTTAAGAGACAAAGAAATCGAGAAGCCAGCCCTGCAGAATTTCTCATTTGTTGGGTCCATTCAGACCAACCATGCATGTTCAAAGGCATTACCACTCATGAGCTCTTCAGAAACAACTGCGGCAGCACAGCATTTATAATGAGGACAAACTGTATTCAGTCCTGTCCAGCTTAGCATGCCCTGCTGCCAATGAAAATAATTCAGTCTGATGTTACTCAATAAAAAAGCTAAATAAACACCTACTAAACAGATAATTACACACAATAGTTAATACTCCTTAAAGTTATTTGTAATGCCTCCAACTACACAGAAGGAAAGAATGCCAGAATCCCCCCTCTATATTTTCATTTCTATTTAAGTAACATCTCTGTAATATCTGGTTTCTAAAATAAGCAAAGTAAAAAAAAAAATATATGAAATATGTATACCCAATGCCCTTTATTTTAAGGCCAGTCTATTTGTTCAGCATTATGTTCAGTATTTCATACCAGCATATGAATATGATGCATCAAGTCCAGGGAAAGCAAAGTTAGCTCCATGACAAAATCTGTGTAGTAGACATAAGTTCCTTTGCCCTCCCACGTTCCTTCATGGTTGAGATCCCAGAGATGAACTACATATCTGCAAGAAAGGGGAAATTAATGTTATTCTTATCTTTTTTGTTAAATAGCATCTCTATAATTCACGCTATTTTGTTCATTTTTCAAACAACTTCTGGATGTGGATTCTTTGCCCTTGCTAGACCCTGTGCCCACAGTCTGTGCTTTCCCCAGGGGGACTTCTTTTAATGTTACTGGTTTCAAACATTTTCAAAAAGTAAAAAGCAGTCAATGCTTAGCCCACACTGGCACTACAGACACTGCCAGCTAACAGAAAAGATAAAGCATTTGCTAAAAAGTACTTCATGTACCCAAAGTCAACCTTAGGGTTATAGTAACTACAGAACCACATTTTTCAGCACGTGAGGTGTTTCTTAGGTGAGTCATTACAGCTTGGTGTCAGACCTGAAATGCTGACAGTGGCCTGCACAAAGAGGCTCCTGTGCAACACACCATGTCCTGCATATGCACACACAGGTGTGTTACAGGTACACATGCATGTGACTTTTTCAAAGCAGAACTTTGAGAGACCAAGACCTTAAAACAAATCCTGCAGAATGACATTAAGTAGCATATATCAACCTCATCCAGCAGCACCCATCCACTTTAATCCATGCCTCAAGCTACCAGCACGCACTAAAGCTATCCATGCATTGCAACCCCCATCTGTAAAAATCATTCTTAAAATGCTTTTTCATCTCTAAAAACATTCTTCAAATGCTTCTATGCATATTTAATCCTTTGTAGTATCCAACCTATCTGCCAACTGTTTACTAGCTGGCTCTAAAATAAATGTTCCTGTAACTACTTATACACCAATACAATCTTTTATTCAAATAAAGGCTTCAGGATAAGATACATCACTCAAAACAAAACAAAGTCAATTGCAAAACTTGTGCTTCAAAACAGCACAGGCTGAAGTTAACTTTGCTCATCTCATAGAATCCTGCAACGGTTTGGGTTGGAAGGGATCTTGAGGATCATCTCATTCCAACCCCCTCAGTTGCCTCATCCAGTCAGACTGTAACCATTTCCAGGATAGGGCATCCACAGCTTCTCTGGGTAGCCACTCACTGTGCCACTGACTCACCAATCTCACACAGATGATTTTTTTTCCCTAGTATTTAATCTAACCCTGCCCCCTGTCAGTTTGAAGCCATTCCCTCTTGTCCTATCACTCCATGCCCTTGTCCAAAGTCCCTCTCCAGCTCTCTTGAAGCCCCTTTAGGTATTGGAAAGGGCTCTACAGTTTCACCAGAGCCTTCTCTTCTCCAGGCTGAAAAACTCCAGCTCTCTCAGCCTGTCTCCATGGCAGGAGCTCCATTCCTCTGAGAATCTCTATGGACTCTTCTAGACTCACTCCAGCAGGTCCACATACTTCTCATGTTGGGGGCTGCAAAACTGGATGCAGCATTCCAGGTGGGGTCTCAGCAGAACAGAGCAGAGGGGCAGAATCCCCTCCCTGGACCTGCTGCCCACACTGTGGGAATGCAGACCAGGATGTGGTTGAGCTTTCTGGGCTGCAAGTGCACATTACTGGGTCATGGCAAGCTTCTCATCCACCAACACCCCAAGTCTTTCTCCTCAGGGCTGCTCTCAATCTCCAAACATTCATTTGCAATTCAGCGAGGTAATTACATACACCTCTTACATCAACATGCTATGTACACTACCTTCCTGAACAACCATCCTGTAAAACATAAGCTACTCACCGTAAAATCACATGAGCAGTTCTGACTGTCACCAGGAGAGACTGCAAAAGAGGAATTAAAAAACATATATGTTAACAGCATTCTGGCAGGGACAATTGTTCACATGCAGGAGCTCAAGGGCTAAAACACAAAATGCATTTATTGCAGCTTAACAAGTTCCTGTGAACCAATGGTCACTATTGGCAACTGTGTGCACAATATACCTGTGACAACCATGAAGCTCACAAATAAATATGGAAGAAATTGTTCCCAAAGACGTGATGCTATTAGAGCAGCCACTAGTGTTACTAAGTGTCATTTTTTCCCAATCACACATGACATACTGCCTTTTTCAATTATTATCACTCAGCAAGCGTTGAGACCACAATTCCACCAACTACCTCTCCTCAACCCACTTCTTACAACAAAAAACTGCAAGAATTGAATTATAACAGAAATTTAAGGAAGACTATTTCAAATAATCCCCCCCCCTCTGTTGCTAAGATGTAAATGCTGCTAAAGTAACTTCTCTCTTTAATCATACTTACATTTCTAGGCTAAGTATAGAGAAAAAAAACCTGAGTATATCAGAAAGTATAAGACCAGAAGTGCAAAGGCAAGTCACCAAAAAGATAACTACATTTCCATGGACTCTTATCATCTAAGAGATGGTAGCTCCATCACCTCTCTCTAATCCATCAAGCTCACAGCACTCCATCTCTTCATTCTGTCCTCACAGTGAAAAAAGCCAGACATGCTTCCCCCAGAAACTGCCCACACCACCCCGTAGTTAGCAGGGGCCAAGTGACACTGAATTGCAGGGGATTTACAATGAGCAACTGAAACCACTTCTGTGGAACTGGTCTGATGGCATGCCTTCAGCATAAGTACTACAAACAGGACAGCAGAACTATAAAAACCACTAACTTCCCAATGTAGCAATAACCCAGTTGGTTTGAATCATTTTTTCCATCCGTAAAAAGCATTCTTAAAATGCTTCCATGCATATTTAGCCCTTTGCAATACCCAACATATCTATCAACTGTTTACTAGCTGGCTTTTAAAAAAACATGCAAAGATAGACTGGACACTGCTTGCTATACTATAATGACCCAACACCATACAGCAAGGCAAAAAAGATTAATGTTTACTCAAAAATACAGACAAGTCCTTACTCAACTTTCTCTGGGCATTTGCACATTTCACATCCACCCTTTGCAGAAAAGAAAATGCTGACAAGCAACAGAAAACAAGGGGAAGTCTACTTAAAACACAAGAAGAACATCTATATTGCTTTATTGAAAACCCTGAGGCATCAAGCTAAATCTATGTTTGCAGTAGAGAGATTAATAGCCTAATGTAACTTAATGTAATTCATTCACACTAATGGAATACACTTGGCAGGGTCCCTCTCAAGGAGCATCACACACGCCACCACCAGGAAAACATTTCAGTCTGAAATATTTAATGTTTTCTACTCAGAGCTTGAAGTCTGCCATGAGGTCTCACTGCCAGTACCCATACAGAAAGAAATCTAAATGTTTTACTTCACTCACATGAGTGCTGGGTACTAAAACCAAGGAAACTACTCATGGTTGCCCAGTCCACAAAAGGAATATTTAAAATGTTCAAAAATGGCAAGATATTAGACAATCTCCTATGAGAAAAAATTAAACAGACTAGAATTCTTTTGCTTAGAAGGAAAGGCAGCAAAGGTACAGGGGAAATTAAGGTCCCTTCCAACCTTGTATGAAAAAGAGTAAACTGGGAACAATTCTTTGTATATTTTCACCATAAATGTATTTGATGATAGCTAAGGACACTATTTCCTGCCCATGACTGGGGCATTGGAATTAGATGATCTTTAAGGTCCCTTCCAACCCAAATAATTCTGTGATTATCAAACAAAAGATTCGGAACAATTCAAAGAGCTCTTCTGCATACACAAAGCCAAGTAAATGTGGAATTTGTTGCCTTTGGATATTATAGAGGCTGACATACAAACAAGTTCAGCAAATGATCAGACAACTTTCCAGTGTACATCTGGGGCTACCAAACCCAACAGGGTTGTGCAGCCCTCAGCTCAGGAATGTTCTCAAACAACAGTGGCTGCAAGCAAAGCTAGGAGACCCCTTTTTCTACATTCCCCACAAAGCTCCTCACTGCCCACCAGCAGCACAGCAGGGGATTCACAGCTCGGCTGGAGACCCCACACTTACACTGACTGAGGCACTCCTTCGTTAATCAGCACACAGGACAGCTCCCCCCTCCCAAATTAACAGCTGGGCCCCATCCTGCATCCCAAAACACTTACACCACCATACAGCACAGCACTAAGGAAGCAACACAGTCACCACAACACTCCCTGATAAACCTACCCCGAGCTGGTGCAATGCTGATAATCCTTCTGCCAGGCCAAGATAAGAGACACAACACCACTGAGACCCCACCTTTTAGAGACACTGTTAAATCTTCCAATATCCTTCCACTGTTTAATTACAAATCTGGTCTTGCACATTCTCATATTCAGGGAAAAATAAAGTGATGTATTATATAACTGAACTGTGGTGTGACAAGCATCATATTATCCTACTATCAGCTGTTTTCCTTCCTGCTCCCTAACTCCAAGTATGAATTCAAGATAGGGGAAGAAAAATTAATTGTACGTGTTACTTGTTATCTGAACTAAGGATGTGCTAAGACAACATACTTACAATTATACTGGATTCCTCTCCTTTGTTTAAGATTATCGCTTCCTCACAACCCACCACAACATCAAAAACATACTGAAGTTCACTCCACAAACATATTGATGTTTACTCCACAGTGCAAACGGTTCAGGAGTGCACAAACGTGCCTTGCTCATCTCAGCCGAGACACAACTCATTACACAAGCATAAGCAAATCCCATGAGTATGTCTTAAGGAAAGGATGTTAGTCTCATTCCTTTTGGGGAGAAATGAAATAGAAAATATACAACCTCAAAGAAAGAGGCTGAAGTACACATTACACTTTCATACACACTCCTCTCCCTCTCTCATGCACCGTTTCACCAACCCTTCTTGCAATGCTCATGAAGCACAATCATTACTTTTTCATAAGCTGTCATTTGATTTCAGCATCATCTTATGGGTTTATCCTCTCATTCTCTTCTTCAGACTAAGATTTTTTCCAGGGTTAAAGGTTAAAGATAGAAAGCATGCTAATCTGGCAACTTCTACAAAACAGGGGAGGATTTGTTTGTGTCTTCAAAGTTTCTTTCTTACAGGAATTAAAAGCAAATTCGTTGTGTACCAAGATACCCCCAAGTGAGGAATCAAAGGCAAAGCAGAAACCACAACACATATGAAGGAAGTCTCACCTCTGCTGCCATGAAAGCCAACGTGTGCATGCCATGGGTGTAGCCAACAACTGCACAGACAACTGCTAATCCACAGCAGGACAGCAGCATGGCTATGAGCAGGGCCAACACTCTGACATGGCTGCTCATGGGTGTGGTAGGAGAAAAGGAAAGCTGCAACACAAATACAGAAATACATCATAGGTTTAAAGGAGTACTTCATCCACCCTGCCTTCCATTGTCACCTCACCAAACAAGACCTCATTCAGGAAAATCTTCTGCTTTCTAGCATAAAAACAATTTCACAATGCAATGTAGTAATAAATTATGAAGAATAAAGCTAAACCCACACACCACCCCGAAGCCTCATTCATGTTACTGTAATTTACATTTACTTTTTAACAATCAGTTACAATTTTTTTATTTACAATTATTACGATTATTTGAGCTAATGTTTAAATCACCTGTGCAAGAAAACCAGAGACACAGTAGTTTCCGCAACAAATCCAGAGCATCTGCTTAGGATTAGTATGTCTTTAGAAAGACAACTAACCTAATACACAGTCTTTGAGCAATGTTTTGCCAATTTTTCACCCAACACCTGGTCTGAATTTGTCCAGCTTGGTTTTCCATCCTCTATCTCTTCCTTTGTAATTTTCTTCTGGAAGAAAGAGACATCTACCCCAAAAAATATTTAAGCTGCAGCTAGAGACTGCTGGACAGACTCTATTGAAAAACAGCTGTCTCATTCAATAGTATGCAAAGTGTGTTAAATGTCTAAACTACCTTAACAGAGGGCTACACCAAATCTGTCTAAATCAAAGGCGACCCAAGGGGACACTGGTCCATCCTCTTTTTTCCAGGGCAGGATGAGGAAGAATAGGAAAAGGAAAGAAGGAGTTGCCCAAAGCTTCACTCTGGTCTGATTAACAAAATTGATTCCCATGTTTTGTTTTCACATGGGTTCTTTCTTACTTCTTTGTATCTGGTTCAGCTTCGCATGCCCCTATCTTTGAAAGGCAAATCACACAGGTATCATTTGTCCAAGCAAAAAATTACTATGCATACTTTGAATGCAAAAGGAATATAGGGATTTCTTCGCACATGATCTTTGCTCTTTCACAGCTTTCTGAACAACACTAAAAATACCAGATGACTGCCCTGTTCACTGCTGTCTAAATTTTCCTAACCCCAGCCAATCCAGTTTCAAGTTTAAGTGCTTAGCTACCTGTGAATTAACAGGCCTTACTGGACACTATTAAAAAAAAAAAAAAACAACTGCAAAGCACAGATCTACCAAAAAGAAATTCATGGATTGAATTTAGGTCAAACTTCTATTCCAGGAGAAAGGAGTGTAGGAAAATGCAGGCCCATTATAGTTTAAAGGCCAAGACATACTGTCTAAATTACAGTTACTTCTTTCTTACTTAGCCTTCAATTTCTGCATCTCTACCGAATTTATTCCTGGTATTAACAGAAAGTGGAATGTAGCTTAGAGAGAAAATTGCACTGTATATTGTAAAGACACTGGCAGTCAAAATTCAGTATGTCTAAATGAATGTGAAACCTGAGCATAGAATCTGCAGAAGCAGGCTCCATGGGCCAATCCTAAAGGGCACCAATTTAAGGGATGTTCTGATGTTTTGTTGTTAAGATGGCTTAATAGCTCTCCTTAGTAAAGACATCTCATGCAGTTATGTAATAGTAATTACAGGGCACATATAAGGAGCACTTTATTAAAGAAAATAAGTATCTTCAGCTCCATTTGTCTCATGGGAAAACTGAAGGAGTAAGATTGACATTGTTCTTTAAAGCGAGTATTTGAAGCTACTGGGAATTGCACGTGTTCAGCACTGCAGGGTGCGGAAAAGGTCTAAATGATCTGTTTGTACCTTCAGTGCCTGAACCAGAAACAAAATTTGCATGTTCCAAAAGACAGCCCTTAATCAAAACTTACATATTCAAAGCGATCCTTGCAGAGCTGAACCATCAGATGGAGAAACACAAGTCCAGAGAACCAGAGGCACCACATCACCACTTCTTCCACTGTCTGAACATTCAGCACACCAAAAATGAAGATGAACTTGTAGAAAATGAAATTCCAGAATTTATCCTTGAGATGCTGTAATGGAAGATACTTGGTTACTGCAGTGAAAGCACTGATAATCCACACACAGGAGAGTAAAGGAGGGGAAAAGAGAAAAAGAGAAAGGAAAATGAAAAAAAAAAGATGGATGCAGAAATGCAACAATACATCAGCTAAAGTCTGCTTCATATACATCTTCAATAGTATTTGTTACCCTTACTAAATTAAGAAATGTGTTAAAAATATTACCAGACCTTAGAATCTATGTAATCTTTTGTACCATGTAGCATAACTGTGCTACACAGCACACAATGCAGTTTCCTGCCATATTCCTAAAACAGTGCTCAGCACAAACCAAGTCTGATCTCAGTTTCTTCATGCCCAAGCAACTCAGCTACCAGGCTGCAAAACACAAAGTCCTCTCTGCTAGAACTGCCACAGTTAGTTATTCAAGATGCCCAAATTGCCTAGCACCTTGCTTCCAAAAACCTGCCAAAAAGAACAGATGATTAAGAAAAGACGACAAAATCTGTTCTTAAGAATCACAATGCCTACAGTGGAGAATGAGATGGATGAGCAATGGAAATAAAACGATTCCCACACACACAAGTATGAAAGAAACAATATGATATTCTCAAACTGCAGACAGCAAGGCAGCTTGGAGGGGATAAAAAAAAGTTTATGAAACAAAATGTTTTGAAAGAACACGATGAAATCACTAGGAGTTTAGTTAAGACAGGCCCTGAATTCCTTCATGATGCTGCCGTTTTGGAGTCGCCAGTATTAAAAAACAGCTTTCCTTTACATGACAACTAAGGCAAACTCCCACTGTCCAAACACAAATGGATCCACATTGCTACTGCTTTTCACTTCAGTTTTCAGAGGGTAGAGAACATCCTGAAAATTATCACTGGTGAAAATTTAACATCCTTATAATCAACATGGACTGAAAAGGAAATCTGGCCCACTGCAGTTTGATAGTGCCTTAGTTTTAACACACCACTCAGACTCTACGGGGTGAGAACTACAAATACAATAGGCTTTGAGAGATCCATGGTTATTAATGAGGTTTTGTGTGCCTCAGTTCTACATGTCAAAAATCATCATGGCCTGATTCCTCCTAAAGAACTGCATTTACAGACTTCCATTTTTTAATATGTAAACACACTCCAAACCACTGCTACTGGATTTACACAGAGCAATTTATGCATTTGCCTTACTTTAAAAAAAATTAGAGAGAGAGAGATACTATTCAAGGTCCTGCTGCTGCTTTCATCTGCTGTAGGATCCTGTTTTTAAAAATTTTGGCTTTCATGGTTCCCTTGCTGAATTTTTACAAGCAGCCCCAGGTAGCTAAAGGCAGGACTAAACAGCCTGTTTTCAGTCCTGCTCACCTCCTTTCTCTAGGGATTTTCCTGCCTACTCCCTCTTAAATCTGAGATAAACCTGATAAATCTGATAAACCTTCCACTCAGTGTATGAGGATGGAAAGTACTTCCCCAGCAGTCAAAGTACAAAACGAGGGAACTCAAGACTGCCAGTGCTGACAACTACAAAATGCAATGGAGAAATGCTGCCAGGTGCAGACAGGATAGAGAACACGTTACAAGTATTCTGAAGTGAGGTGCACCTGTAAGAAACCATTAAAGAAATGGGATTTTCAAGCTGACTGTGGGCTTATAAAATACAATAGAAAAAATTCCCTTAGAAATAAACTGGAAGCTTGCGGCTGTGGATATACAAGCTAACCAAATGGTAAGATTTATGATGTAAAATTTACTTTTCTTGTGCAGTTTCAGCAATTCCATATAGAAAATTACACCATTTGTCACGTTTCGCAGTTTTCTTGTTTGCTGTCTCACCTGCCTCTCGCTGACACGAAGAGGACCAAACACCATACACTGGATTAGCTTAGCAACCAGCATCAGAAAACAGCATGCAGTGTTCACTAGTACCTGGAAAGAAAAAAGCAGTCAGTGACAAATACTTTTGTCCTATTTAGAAGGAGGGAGAGAAGAGGAATGGATGAGTCTTACAAAACCTGCCATTGTTCACAGAACAGTATTAACTGACTTTTTTTTTTTTTTTTGGTGAAATTTAAGCCTGGCCTCTTCCAAGACATATGAAGTAGCTCGTAAGTCACTTTACTTTTCTTTTCTAGAGATACTAACACAGTCAGTTTGATACAGCCGTACAGCCAACAAACTGATCTACCTCTTCACAGTAAATTATTTCATACAGATTAGCAAGTTTCATGAAGGAACATGGCGACAAAACTTCGAGATCACCAAGACGCTCATTTTGTTTAACATATGGCAGATGAGAAAACTCCAGTTTGAATCTGTTGTTACAGTAAGAGGATTCAGAGGTTGCCTCAAAACATGCTGAAAAGCACACACACCCTTCAGTAACAACATTGCTTGAGGCTTTCTTGGGAAACTGCTTTACAGCAAAGGAGCAAGCAGAATGCATGGGCCTGGGAAAACTGCTATCTCACATTTGCCAAAAGCACTTGTAATTAACTTTTGACCTAAGCGGGATGCTAAAAGGGTGAGAAGGTGGATGATGAAGAAGCCTCACCCTGTCATTTCCAAAGGACATACAATAAGCTTTTCCAGGACTCTTAAGGTCCTTGAGACCAGGTTTCAACAGGATGACTGTGTTTGCTATATTAAAAAATCAGCACCTCAGTCAAACAAGAACGCTGTGAGGCACATGCCCAGCTACTGCCACCTTTGAGTGACAGACCGATGAAAGTTCAACAGCAACAACTAAGCAAAGCTTCCAATATCCCCTTGTAGAGCCTTTACTTCAACTACAAATCAGTGAGCCAAAATTCATAAACCATTATGAGGTTTGGGCTTAAAAAATACAGAAAATTGTTTTTGTGGATTTTTTTCCTTAAATGGCGAGAACGTTTCCTCTTACCTACAAGACTTTAAATGCTATTTTTTAAAAAAAAATTTAAAAAATAAAAGCATGCAGGGCTTGGGGTCGAATACCTGACAGTCCCCTACTCAGATTTCTGGCAGAGCAGGTCGGGCAGTGCTTGGCGAAGCTTAAGCCCAGCACCCGCCTGGGACCGCGGCAAACGCTCCCAACAGCTTCTCCCAAACCCCCCAGCCAGGACGAGCGGGGGGCGCTCGGGGAGAGAAGCACAAGCCGCGGGCTGAAGTCTCGGGGCGCTCGGCTCTAACGCCGCCCCACCGCCCCGGCCAGGCAGGAAGGGAAGCGGCTGCGGAGGCGGCCCGGGGAGGGCAGGCGGAACCCAGCCGAGCCCCCTCTTTATTCCGCGAGCAGTTTTCGAACAACAATAACGAAACCACCCCCGGACCCGCCCGCCTCCCCCCGGCCGCGGGGAGGTGCCGGCAGAGGCCGATCCCGATCCCAGCCCCGCAGGCCGCGGGCCCGCAGGCCCCGCCGCCGCCCCGGGCTCACCCAGACGCAGAGGCTGTCGGAGAGCAGGTAGTAGGCGACGTCCAGGGCCCGCGGGCCGGAGCAGCGCTGGGGCTCGGCNAGAAAGGAAGAGACCGGGCCCAAATCCCCCGCCCCAGCTCCGGGCGCCGCGTCCGCCCGTCACCCCGCGCGCTGAGTCACGGCCGGGGCGGTGCTTCCACCGGCCCGGCCCTGCCCCGCACCCCCCTGCGCCCGGGACAGCGGCCGCACCGCCGGAGCCGCACCTGGGGCAATTGGAGGGGCCGTCGGGAGCCCCGAAACCTACAGGCAGGGTGCCAGAGGAGAGCGCGTAGAGAATGCAGGAGCAGCGCCCTTCCACAGGCAGCCTGGAACAAGAATTAGTCTCCCGAACTACCGTGTGGTAAGGTGAGAGGTGCTGTTAAGTGCCAGGGCTCAAAAGCTGCACTCTGCTCCTTGTTCTTGCACCATCTGATTTCCAAACTTTCACCTGTCCTTTCTTACTGCCACAGGCCAAAAGGGTTCTGTTCTCCACTCCCCTGCCAGCTTTTATTTCCCCCAGCTGGCAGCTAAGAGACCATACAGTCTACTCACCATTTGTCTTGGGCCTTCCATCCATAGGACTAAAGTGAACAGCCCTTCACTACCTTTCCCACCATTTGTCAGTACATTTCCCACACTGCACAGCTTCAATTTGACCAAAGCACCAAGCTGGCAGGATTGTTCTGTATATTGCTTACCAGTGCAGACAGCAGGAGAGCCAAGCACTTTGGCAAGATTAAGTGCTCTTGGCAGCAGGCACTCTCCAACCCTGCCTTCATAAAAGAGGACAGTGCACAAGCAACAGTGCATCTTCTGATCAGAGGCAGAACTTGGAAACAAATCTTTCAAAGACTCATTAAGCAAAATTACAGAAGACTGAAGGCATTGGGAAGTGTCACATCCAACTGGAGTTTACGTTTAGCGAAGCACGTAAAAACCCCAGAATTAGAAAGGTTAATATTTACTACCTACAAGAGACTGAAATGTGGAGGAGAAAAAGCAGAAGCATGGGTATTCCCTTGCAGGATCAGCGTAACATGGAACCACTTGCATGTGGCATTGGTAAAGTGTTTCAACATGACCCTAATTCTGTCCCATAGCTAAGGAAAAATACACAAAATTAACTTCACTTTCCTTATTTTAACTGTATCTCAGACCAGTCCAACAGAAATTTTTGGGTTGTTACTGTCTTAAGGGGACACTGAAGGAACAGATTCATGTTGCATCTCCTCCAAGCCCTGTACAAACAGATGAGTTCTGGTAAAAAAAGGTAAAGGCTACACTTGCCCTTAAGTATTCATACTCTCTCAAAACAGGGGTTCTGGTCTCCAAGTTAACTAAGACTCAAAACTATATTGCACCCACTTACACTGTCTCACTTCTCCCTGTCCCCAGAGATATTCCCTGCTCAAGGATAGAGATCGCAGCATTTGAATGGGCCCTGAATGGCTTAGCTCCTCCTTGTTTTCAAGATCATCTGTATTCCTGAAGAAAAGTAATAAAGTTTAAAATATGCACCTAAGAGACAACTAAAGAAAAATAGCTAAAAAACAGATGGAAAAAAAACCCCAAAAACTTTTAAAAAAAACCCCAACAACAAAAACCAAACCAAACCCAAGACAAACAGAATCTTAACCATTTTGTTTAATGTTGTACAAAACAAAAAACTGGTGAGTATTACAATGAAATGGGATTAAAACACTGGTATCCCATTGCCATCTCTCTAGCTAAACAGTTGAGATTCACTTCTCTGTTCATACCATTCAATATTTAGTGGCCTTCAGGAACAGAATGACTTTAAAAAGTCCTTGTGTCATACATATTCGTTTTCTCTACAGTTTAAAGCTGTGCTCACAGAGACGGCTTCTATTGGAGTCTTCAGGTAAACAGGAATTCAGTTGTAAATAAAGTTGAACCTAAAATTAAAAGGATTGTATCAAGTGAGGAATTTTTATTCTTATTTAAGGGCATTTTTGAATGAATAAGCAAATGTTTTGTTTCTGTTCTGGATAAGCCTCCACCTGACAGGACAAAACTGCATTTTTTTAATAAGGCAGCTTTACAGTATAGCAGGAAGCATAATTTTTAACAGCCAGGACACTTAGCATTGCACAAGGGTCTTTTAAGGCTGCAGAAGAACTAATTATTAATATTTCATCTCCTAAGACAGGTTCATAGACATGAAAATGACAGTGAGAGTTACATTCCTTCATCAGCAACTCTTTTGCAGCATTTCTGCTGCCAGGCCAACCTTAATATTCCAAGGGGAACATACAGACATACTCAACAGAAGAGAGAATTTTTCCCAACTAAGTTTCATTAAAAACAGTGGAAGCAAGCATCCATCTCAGCTTCCAGATGCAAAGCCTTTGGACGTGTCTGTTGCACCACTACCCAACCTGCATAATAGACAGTGTTTTGCAGGTACTCAAGAGGAAGTACGTGCTATATTTAGAGAAGAGGAAGCCAAAACTGGGGCTAGAGAGAAAAAACAGAATATTATGGGCAACACCAGTGCTAACACACTTTTTTCATCATAGTAGGTGGGTGACAGAAGTACTTCCCTGAGGAAGAGCTGGCAGGCTGAGGGACATCTGGCATGCCTAAACATTCTCTAAAGTAAGAGACCAGTAAAACTAGTGAGTTCTGGAGAGAAGAGCCACAAGCCATTTCCAGGTAACAAAGTCAAATCATGTATACATTGGAAGAGGAAGGAAAAAATACAGCTGTCCATACAGATATTTGTGTCATAAAGATGCTACACTTCATTAATGCTACTAGAGTGTAAAAAACCCACCACATTTAACCAACACAAAGCTGGGATAATATGCACACCTAACTCAGTGCTTTAAACTCACATCCTGGCTTTAATTCTCCAGCTGTCCCCAATAGCTACAAGAAGCTGTTCCTCAGTTTGTGCACAGCCTCCTCCTCACTATCCTCCACATCCTCCTTAGCTACAACTGCTAGGCAGGACTTTGGTGCTAACCAGTTGGGGTCAGTGCCTCCAAGCTGTCCATCACACCTTGTCTGAGGCAGAATCTTTGGGATAGATGCAAACTCTTCAAGTTGGTTTCTGTAGTGCCTTGCCTTGCTCTGGTGTCCCACAGCAAACATATTTCCAAGAACCACTATACAGATACAATATACCTGCTCAAAAGTTGAGGAAGGCTGGAAATAATGGGTCCATATCCTGGTGCATTGTCATAGAGCTCGAACAATGGTGCAGCAACCAGCTTGTAGTTTTTGGGGACTGCAAACAAAGCTAAAAACAAATACAAGTTGATGAATCAGAAAACCAGCACACATTCAGCCAAGGTATCATCCCACATAGACCTCCAAACAAGTTCCCTACATGGAGCACTCAAGCAGGTTTATTCCTTTTCTAGTTAAATGTGGGATTCTCATGCTGTACACAGACCAGTGCAAGAGCAGGAATGAAAATTTACTAGGAACTCATGTTCAAAGGATCATCTACCTTCAAAACAAATACCAGCGTTTAACTTTGTTAGTGATCAACTACAAACAACTGTAAGCATACAATCACAACTTGCTACTACCTTTCCTTGTGTGAAATGCAAGCATTTAAGCATTGTTACAAAACAACCCTTTGATGCAAACAAACACGTACCCTTTTCTTGAAGCTGGACCAAAAAAAGCTTTTTGTGTTCTTTTGGCTTTGT
Source organism: Pardalotus punctatus (assembly GCA_013400915.1). Lineage (NCBI taxonomy): Eukaryota > Metazoa > Chordata > Aves > Passeriformes > Pardalotidae > Pardalotus > Pardalotus punctatus. The sequence continues at coordinate 172,713 of VZTX01015500.1, forward strand.
AATATGAGCTGGGATATATGGATACTAGAAGAAAAATGGTAAAAAATAGTTGTAAAAAACTTTGAAAATATTGTGCAATCTTAAGTGCTACTTTATAAATTATCAAGCACTGTACAAGCCTTCAATGTGTCATATATTGTTCTTTCGTGGCATCAAATAAATAAAACCATTTTCATAATAAAGTACTTAAGAAAGGAATGCTGTTACTGTCACAACTGTTGAGAGGATATAAAGCAGCACCAATACTGACAAGCAATTAAAACAACCCAATAAGACAGAAAGGCAAAAAAGCAAACCGAGCAAGGATTTTCAGTATTAAAGCCCTCAGAAATAGGGTAGTGAGACTTATTTATTTACAGGGCATCTGTTCCATAAGCAGCAGTGCAAGAGTTTCCATTGTGGCTACAAAAGGAATTTAAATGGTGCATGTGTCTCAGCACAGAACTGGAAGCTATTACATCCAGTGGTTTCTCATCCATCAGGAGAGGTGTGAGGAGGGAGACAGGAGTTTCTAGGGAAAAAAAGGCTGTAGTTTCTCTTCAGTCATAGAAAGATGAAATAGACAAAACCCAGAAAAACTAATTGCTCATGCAGCCTGCACTCAAGAAGCCCATATGGTAGGTTGAAGGCTTTTAGAAGTACAAACAGAACTTGACCAAAGAAGATGGAAGCCCACAGGACTACTCACTCACCTGTGGAGGTTCGAAGTTTGGTCTCCACCAGTTGCCAATGCAGTCATCAATCACCCAGTCTTGCTGAACACCATCCTGACGACCCAGTATCTATCAAAAATCCAGTAATAATCAAACCTCAAACTACCTCAAGGAAATTTTTTTAGTAAACACATACTGGAAGCAAAAAGACTTGATGTAATATATGTCTGATGTAGTTCATAACGGCTCTGAGACAGCTTTCAATAGAATAGTAGAGTATTTTTGTGTAAAGTGACATTTTTTACTAAAAGCCTCAGGTGGTAGGACAAGGCCACTATAGAAAGCATTTCAAAATCTATGCTGTTCTCAGTTGCACTGAGTCCTATCAGACCAATGGGAAGAATGAAACACATTGTTACACTATCTGACAGAATTAATTGAGCTACTTGGAGAAAATGGTGCATTGGGAAGACTTTCTCAAAGGCAAGTCCCCATCAGTTGTCCTCCACAACATATTTTATTGCTCATCTCTACACTCACTTGCCTGAAGCCAGAAAGCAAAGCTGCAACTGAACACAGACTTGAGCAGCAGGCAGGAGTCAGCCACACTCATGATGCAGATAAATGAAAACTTGACTGCTTTATTTGTTAACTACCTGAGAACATCACAAAAGCAACAAAACAACAACAGTGGTAAGAAGACTACTCTAACACTTTAGCTTATTCTGCTAATTCTAAAATAATGCAACATTCCACTGTAGCAACATAATGAAAGAAAACAGACCTCTGTCATTAAGCGTTTGAGCCCTTCCACTTCATCTTCTCCTGGATTGAGTTCACCACCAGGTCTGTTAAAATAACCAATAGTGAAAGCTAAAGTTATTTTATTGCATTTACAAATCTTCACCCATAAGTTCTGGTGTGCTTCCAGGCATGGAGTTAGAAATTCACTTATGGCTCTTAAGTCAGAAGTTCCAAATCTAGCTTTGTTGAATTTGAAGACGGAAGGATAGCTTTTACCAAAACTGAAACTAAAATGGCTATTTCTGTCCCTTATAAAAATAACCATTACATAAAATACTTTCAGTTCAGCAAGACAAAGCCTAACAATACACATTATAATAGCTGGGACACTTAAAAGGTAAAGCTTTAACAATAATAACTAAAAGCTGAAGGGCTGTAAATACTGCCTGTATTTGTTCTTATCACAAAACCAGCACTGACTGAAGCACACAGAAAGCAGAAAATAAAACTCATGTGGGAAAATGATGCAGGACTACTAAAATCACATTTTCATCATTACAGCATTTTGCAAGCAATTCACGGTCTTGCCTAGTTTGTCCACAAACACCTTTCAAATCAAGATGTCAAAAATTAATCTAGATGTAAAATTAGACTTCACACACACACACACACAAAATGAGAACAGTACAAAATGTCAGAACAAGAGCACAAGCAATGTAACTTGAGACAACTAAAGAGTATCTAGTTCAAAAAATAAAACCACCACCATCACTACAACTGTATTCAAACACTAAAATTTCACTCTCATTGTGATAACTATGAGATTAACTAATTCATTTTCTCAGAGTTAAATGCCTGTCTTTCTTGCTATCCCAGCTCACCCAGTAGTTTGCAAACAGGTACCACTCTGCATTTACAGGGTCCTAGAACTCCACTTGCCCATTTTTGTGGGCACAGCATAAGCTACTGAAGCATAACAGCTTTCACAATGCAAGTATAACACACCAACTGCTGATAACGAGTTTTAAATGAGATTTTACTGTAGTAATGCACTGTAACTAAGATTCCCAGTTGGTTCCAAACTGAGTTACCCCCTTCATGAGCAGTCAAACACACACTTTAGATGAAAATGGCACAATTCAAAAAATATTTTCCAGACTAATTCTTGACAAAAAATGAATTCCATTCAAAACACAGAGCAGTTGACCACAATTTAACCTCTAGCCCACATGTTTTGTGGTCTGTGACAATAGAGTAACACCTAAGAAACAGACACTTACAGCTTGAAAAAAGTTGTACCCAGCTGCAGTAACAGCACATGGGGCAGCCTGTGCTCATGCACAATCAGGACCCCTTCCACTGTCCGTCTCATGCCAATCTTGTCAAACTCTTCCCTCATGCGCTGAAACCGAGCTGCCACGGAACTGTCCTTCTCATACAGAGGCTCCTTTGTGCCAAACGTGTAATTTGTCAGAGGATACCTATAAGGAGTAGAAAAAAATGTTACTGCATAAAAAGAAATCTAACTTTAAATCACTGTGACACAGCATCTAGCCTGAGACAGACCCTTCACTGCTTGATGGGTAAGTCATAGTGCAGAGCTAAAATCCTTGTTGGTGGCTCATGAGGCCCCTGTCCCAGGGAGATCTGCACTATGGAACACACAAGCACAGACCGTCCTGTTGAGCTACACTCTAGCCTGGCACTGGCTCAAAAGAAGGAAAAGAAGCTCAGAAGAACCAACTGCCATTCAACAGCCACCCTCTTTGATCTCCACGCTGCAGGGAAAAAGGCAGCTGAAGCTCTGAAAGGAGCTGGAAAAGTGACTGGAGAAAAAGCTCTGCTGGGAAGGAGGGAAGCTGCACAGGATTGCAGTTTTTTCTGCAGATGTAATGAGAGCCTGAGAACTAAACTTTTAGAAGTGGTTTTGTTTTGAAGTGGGAAATCAGACATGTGGATCCCAGAAGAGGAGAAATGCTGAGTTCCTGTGTGCAGGGTTGGGAGCCTGGGGTAAGATCAAGAGTGTGCGCAGGTCCCTCTGTTGGGCCCCTGCACTCTTGTGACAGTGCAGCAGAAGCTCGGTGATTTCTCCAGGTAAGAGGGATTGAAAACAGAAAAGGAAAGGTGAGAAATAGGTCAGTCCAAGAGAGGACAGAGGGCAACGGGGGAGTGTTACTGTACAATTAAATCCATGTAACATAGAGTTCTGATGGCAGGAGACCTGGAGGAAAGACAGAATCGCCCAGCTAAGTCAAAAGGGAGAAGAAAATGGTTCTGGGCAGATCACTGACAAGTTATCACTGTGGCTTTACTGACTCGTGGGGCAGAGCAAATGAATAAACAGAATGAATGACTGATCTTATGTTTTCCTTGAGATACATCTCGCCATGGATTCTTTTCCCAAACATGTCAAGCTTAAGTAGCATACACTCTTCCTCCCTCAAATTCCAGCTCCGCCCCCCCTCCAATTTTCCTCATGTTTTACAGTGGTGAAATCACAAGCCAGTTGCCATTGTTAGAGCCTTTTCTCATGTAGACAAGTGAGCCAAAACAACCAGTTTCCAAACCACAGATTCATTTACTAACAAGCTGCCCCACTTTCACTTACAGTTTAAAACCATCTGTTTCTTTTTCCATTTGTTTCCAGTTTTAGATACGCAAATGGCTTTATTAATAACCTACTACAATAATGTGGGTGCATTAGTCTGTACATCAAAACCCCTAGCCTAGACTTTAAAAAAATGCTGCTGATAACACAGATTCCTGATGAATCTTTACTTCAGAAACCCTATAGAAATATTCGAGTTTCTGAAGTTCATATTTGAACTTTCATAAGACTTTGTGAATAAATGCAGCTCCACCAGAAAAATACATAAACATGATTAACAGCTAAAATTGAATATTGACTGTTGCAGTTAACATCTGCTGGTTTTTGCAGCTTGACAGATGCACTTAGCAAAGAACACATCCCACTTCCTCCAGAATTTACTGACAGAAGCAAAAATATACGGTTTCTCATTAAAAACACATAAATACTTATTAGTAAATAGTTTGTATCTATGACTGTTTTCTCTGGTAGTAAACATTCTGAATTTAAACTCTAACACCTGCACAAGACAATCCACAAACACCAGGCACATCCAACCACATCCTACTGACTGTCCAGGATCAGCCCAAATCCCAGCGAGGCCAAGAAAATGCCCTTTCTCTCTCTACCGCCTTTCGGGATGCCTATGAAAGCGTGAAAACGTCTGTGATGCTCAACACACCTAAACCCTCCCTGTGTTACTTGGAGTGCACACGTCCCGAGCCAGACACTGTTTCTGAGCACTAAAGCGTTCACACCAAATACTCCACACTCCCCGACGGCCGCCAATTCCTCGCTACCCTCGGTACCCACAGCGCGGTTCAGCAGCCCCTGTGAGGGGGGCAGGCCCCCACCCGCACCCAGGCTCTGCCGCCGCTGTGCCCCCAGCCCTCCGAAGGGCCGGGACCCTCCGGACTTCGCACGGCGGGCACTGAGGGAAAATCCCGCCGGGCCTGCTGAGGGAGCGGGGACGGGAGGGGGCAAAGCCCAGCAGGCCCGAGGCGGCGCTCACAGGTTGATGGTCCTTTCCAGCGTGAGCGGCTTCGTCTGCTGGATATACTTGTTCCCGAACTGGTTCACCCCGCGGGGCCAGCCGGTCTGCGAACGGTTGGGCGGTACCACGGACATGGCGAAAAGCGGCGGGACGAGGCGGCGAGGAGAGGCGGCGGGGGGAGCGGATCAGTGCTGGGCGGCGGGAGCGGCGTCCGCCATTAACACC